>CAUZXS010002695.1:10000-48357 GCA_963585895.1 Sepioteuthis lessoniana
TTGGGTGAAAATATGCGACAAATTAATTTACGCACCAAGCAAAAATACGAAGTTCTTTCTGCTACAGGATTATGATAGATTGATTGTTGTCCTAATCTTTTAAATGGGGATGACCTGCCTACTTTCACAATTCGTATGTAAAATCTTGATTTTTATCTGGGCACAGATTGCTACCATCTATATTGACAGAAAAATATGCAATTATAAATGAATTCTAAGTGACCATGGCATTCTATACTACAGGCCAACTCAGAAATGTATGATATTCAAAAATTTTAGAAGAAAATTAAGTCAACCACTTGTAAAAATACTTAGAATAACATTTTGATTCACATCTGAGGATAAGATGTGTTGAAAGTTAAATTGTAGTAGTAATGCCATGAACAATCTTACCTCAAAGAAGCAGAAGGTGTGCTCTCTCTGCTACTGGAAACCAGAAGAAGAAAAGGACGCCAGAGGTGTGACTTGTTTTATGGAGGAGAACGAGATAAGCCTACGTGAAGTGGCGAGATTTGATGAACATAAAAGAGACTAAGTTGGAAGTGGAAAAGAGCAGCATTTTGCTGATGTCTGATTGGTGAATATCCATCAGTTCACTTTGCAAGTTAAGTAAGTTGACTAGCACCCAATAGGTGGATTCCTCTTCGACTAGACTTCTGGAACCAACTAGATGAATAAATGAAAATATGTATTTTTGCTATCAATTATCAAACAAGACAAAGAGACAATTATGATTTCTGGTAAAAGATATGATACCCATAATATTGAATCAGAAATATTCATATTATTTACAGGCATCTCTGAACCCTTTATTCAATCTATTCCCTGTGAATGAATTTAGAGTTAGCTTTAAATTTACATTACAGTTACTTGGTTTGACAAACAGAACCTGAGAAAGCTGGAAGAAATCAGCCGAAGTGTGTATATAATAATCAATCATCTCAGAAATATAGACAAATAAAGCAAAATCATTCTAAGAAAGTTTTGAAACTTTTAGAGCTGGTTCTTTTTCTAATCTGGGTATGCCATGTTTGCAAAATTTTTCAAAACTATATTTGCAAAAATAGAAGCATGCTTTTTCTCCATGTTGAAAAAATGAAACTCAGAAATAAGCATGGAAATGTTACTTAATGATTTATAGCAAATCTTTTTCTTTATTGTATGGTAAAAGATGAAACAAAATTCTGGTTATAAATTTTCCAGATGGTCAAATATTTCTGAACCTTTCTCTCTAAGTTTATAATCACAAGATGTATATTGGTGACCTGGATTAACATCAAATTCATCAATATTTACATTTTGATTTAAAAGTAAAGATATCTGCTTAATATACAGCTTTTCAATACACTGTTGGACATTTATGAAATAAGTGTCACCATCAGGTGACCAAGTTTATTAAATTCTTTTTCTAATGGATCAGTTGAAAATTGCCCAAGTAGTACATATAGCTAAAAGGTATTGGCATTCCATTGCAAGTATGATGTATGGCAGTAGCAGTGTTTTGGGATAATTGTTTTTCATGATTACCTTGACTGCCAGCCATATTAAGAGCCATTTTACCAAATTCAATGATAAAATCTAGTTGGGTGTCATTTGGAGATCTGACTTCAGCTTGTGATAGATCATTACTTAATTTATCTATTTGAGGAGACTTAACATTTAAAATTTTCCACTAGGTCAAAACCTTGTTTATGAAGAGAGCAGTATCATTCTTACCTAAAGTTATTCCAGACTGAGTGAGAAGTGCATTATATATTTTTTCAGAAAACCCTCTGAGGCAAGTAGAAACCTGTTGTCTTTCTATTGACTTTGGAGCAATAGAAATTTCATTTAAGTTTGACTTGTCTTTCACATTCAAAATAATATAACTGTTTAATATGTGTCCATTTTGTAACTCATCTTACTCCATCATTATCAAAGATTAGTTCTTTTTCTTTTCTGTCAGCCACAAATTGCAAATATTTTTCGACAGATGAATATAATAAAAAAAGCGAATGTTTATTATCTTCAGTTAACCAAAGTTTTTCAGGAAGTGTAGGATTTAATTTGAAAAAGCTTGATTTACTCAGTTGCCATCACATATAATAGCCTTTACATCAGTTGGTACAAATGTGATGGCCTGGACTGTTAACTCAATTTGTTCTAATAAAAAGGCTGATGTTAATTTTGAAATTGGAATCAATTTTGTAAGAAATTTTGGACCCCCATTGAGACATATCAACATTATACCAAGTACTGTTTGAGCAAGTAGAGATGGAATGTCAACTGATTTACCAAATAGTTATTTGCCATGATATAGCAACATTATTTTATATATACTTCATCATGGAGAATTATGTACCATTTTTGACTGGTATTAAGAGAATATAGATAAAAAAATTTTTCATTAAGTTTTGAAACTTTTGACATCATCCTTCCTAATGTTGCTAATGAGGGTAATTGAAAATCATCTCTTAATCTATTATACAATGTGATGTTGCATAGTACCCAAAAGCACATATAACTATATTTGAGCTGTATTTTATTCCAACCATTTTGGGAGCCATTACTAAAAATTGTTGATGCAGGATATTTTTCTTTTGACCAAAAGCCATAGAATTTAAATATCGGATGATTTCTTCCAGTTTTAACCAAGTATCAACTGTATTTATACGGTTTTTGGACACGCTGCTAATATAACACTTAACTCAATAATGAAATGTTTCAAAGTGAAAAATTGTTATAAATTCTCAACATAAAGAGAGGAATACCATCAACAAATTTTGATGATTGAACAGTTAAAATATTTTCATCCAAAAATGTTACAATTACCATGACTAGTTAATTTGGCGTCATTTGTGTGCGATATGAACTGTTGGCTCAGTTGTAGAATTTCGGCTCTGTAATCTGTGATCACTGGTTCAATCTCCAGTAAGTGTTCGCTGGATTTTCTGGTCATGGTAATTCAATTCACAATATAATTCCTCTACTTAAAAAAGAAAAAATATACAAAAATGTTACAACTGGACATACAAAGTCTTTTTTGTTGTTAACCAGACTTTTAAATTTGTATAATTAATTTACCTAATTCTAAAAAAACATTAAGTTCATCAGCAATTTGATTTCTAACAGTACAGGAGTTTTTTTTATATTCCTTTGAACAGCTGAGGGTGTTGGTATTTGACTACCTGGCACACCTGGCCACTCAGATGGTAGATTTTTGGGATATATTTTTCCATGAACTTCTATGGTATCAAAATTTGAAGGCCAATGTTGTTGACAAATAACTGTATTCTTAATAACATTTAGATTGGCATTTGGAACTGATTTTATCCATTGCTCTCTCTTTCGTCTTTGTTTTTTTGGAAAATGATAAACTGGTATTTTATTAATCTCACCACACATAGTTTTGTCTTGCTGGCTTCTGTAATTTGTTTTACAAGCAAACACACAGCACTTCTGGTGCATGGCTAGGAATTAAGTAATATTTGAAATGGTAGATTAAACCTCTTTAACAAATATTTCTCTTATTACTTTAATTTAGGGATAATGTTTCAAGGTAAATTAAGTATACTCTTAATTACAACTTTTATCCACCCATCCTGCCCAAATATACACAGCAATAAATTAAAACAAAAAATTTAGAGAGTGGCCTTCTGTTTCAGAATCCACTTTTTGATTTTAAAAAAAATTGGAGTGGGGGATGGTTTAATTCATTTTTGGCATTTTCCCTCCTAAAGTTTGTTCAACATTTTTTAATTAAAGTTTAAAGAATTATTTATTGATAAAATGAAATATTTTTTAGCAATTTGTGTTATTTTAAGAAGCCAAACAATAAAACATTAAACAAATTTGAACAGAATTTAATTTAGTTTCTTCAAAGACGTAAAGCATATTTTTGATATCATAAAAAAAAAAATCATTAGTGTGGGGAAAGTGTAACATCAACGAAATTAAAGTTTAATTTTCTCAAGTTTTTAACCATGATAAAAATTAGAATAAGTTAAAATTTTTCTATTAAAAGTTTAAGTTTGAATAATAAATTTGAATAAAATTCTAATAGAGAAAGGTTCATTAATATTTCTCTATTAAAACTTTATCCAATATTTCCATTAAAAGTTAAATAAATAAATAAATAAAAGTGAATTTCTTTGCATTTTTGTTTCCAAAGTTAAAGAATAAATTATTATTTTTACTACATTAGTTACTAACTGGTGAACTGTAATGATTTTACTAATTAGAATTATAGAAAAAATAACATTAATAAATTTCATTACATGGAGTTAATGTCCATTTTTTAATGAATCTTTTTTTTTTTTCTTTTTAGAAAGGTCTCCTTTTACGTCTTTTGATGTTCTCATTTTTTGTGCTTGTTTTCATGTTTTTACTGCAAAATTTACTTTAAAAGAATAATAATACCATTTTATTTATCACATTTATTTATCACATGCTATTTTACTTCATATTTACCTTTTCCTTATTCAGTAATGAAGTTAATGACCTTATTTTCAATTTCATATATGAGTAATATTATCAGAAGTAGCTATAGGATGGTATAACTCTGATAAGTCTTAGATGTTTGCTATTCAGCTTTATAATTATGAATCTTTTAAAATCAACTTTGATTTCTTTTATGCAAATATATGATTATCTTTTTTCTAAGTCCATGAAATATAAAATGGTAGGTTTTTATTCAATAATCAAATAAATTGTATCTGAGATTAAGTCTGGGTATGCTTTTATGCTTTGAAATCATTTGTATATGCCAAAACTGTATTCATTTTTTTTTAATGTTTGTATTGTATAATTTAAGCAAATTATTGAACCCTTGAATCTTCTGAACTGATTAAAATATTTAATTAGCATACCAGGCTGAGGTTACTTATTGTACCTATTGTTATTAAGTGGTTACCTACCTAAGGACAGGGAAGGCTCATTGTTGATTAACTTTAGTGCTTTTAGCTTAACTTTGACTATTGGTTTTGTTTCTATATTCTCTCTCTCTCTCTTTCTTTTTTTTGTTGTTGTTGTTGAAGTACATGCACATTACAAACATCTGTCCAATACTGTACAAGCTTCATGACTAAAATATAAAAAGTAAAGGTTCTGTTTGCATTTGAGATGAATAAAATGTAGGCCAGAAATATCTTGAAAAGAAAAAAAATTACATGGTTGTTATTGTGAACAGTTTTTATTCCACTCAAGTTTTATATTTCAAACTGCAAAAAGAAATGGAATCTGTTTTTCATTTTAATTTATGAAGACGTAGATATGAATTAAGTTTTTGATGTTAGAAAGCATTGAAATATTTTTATATACAGAAAATGTATGCAAGCACTATGTATTGAAATTGTTATGTTTATAGGAAAAGTAAATAATTAATTTTTTAAGGTGCTTTAGTTTGTTTTAGGCATTAAACAACTTGTAAAATCCTACTCAACATCTTCTAAAAATAGAATACTTTTAATTCCATTATATCTGTAAGATTGTAACTTTGAACAATAAAAAGACTGTAATAATTTTATCTAAATGGTTTAAATAATTAAATCAAGTTGAGTAATTTAAAAAATTTTTTATAAACTCCTAATCTTTTGATATACATAATGTCTTTAATTAGGAACCATTAAAGTTGTAAATAAATTCAGAAACTGTTTTCCCAGTATTTTTTATTTTTACTTTAATGTAAACAGTTTTGTGTCTTTGTACTATTTTAGAGAAAAGAAAAAAATTAAAGGACCTTTTTATGCATCAAAAGGGAAATACATTTAAATTGCATAGCTTTCTATGGTAATTAGGATACATTGAATAAACAGCTCAGTACTAGATTTTTCTAATTTTTCTGTAGTTAAAATGAATTTTTCAAGCAAAAAAATTTCATAATAGTTATTTTTTATTGTTTATTCAAATGGTCTTTTATTCTTTATAATGATAAAATATTAAAGTTATAAATCTCAAATCTGCATCTAACTTGTTTTACCAGTTCAGTCATTAGAGTATATTCAATGATTAACTCTCATTAGGTTATGCGTGGCAGGCATATTAGTTATTTTTCTATTATTATTGTAAATACTTAAGTTGGTCTTTGACTTATGGCCATGAAATCATTAGAGTTTTAAGTATGACACTAAATTGCATTTGATGGTGAGGCTCCAGTTCTGGACATCTGGGGAGTGTTGAGTACCCCTTCATTGTCATTACACCTAGGTCCACTCTGACTCGAAGTATTACCTGTTAGGGTTCCATCTATGTGTCAAATAGATCTGCTAAAAATTACTCATATTTGATAGTAATACTTGGTGCCATATCACTGTAAATTATTTGTATTAAAAATAGTTATTTGATACTGTAATTGTTTACTAAAGATTATCATTACTTAATTTGAATCTATGAATGTTTGCAAACAAATGGAAATAATTCCTTGAAACCATATAATCATTACTATTAGATTGGAACACTTAAAACTATACAACTTTGTGCAAATCATTTGTATTTTTAGATAGGAATAATTGATATGTAATAGAATGCAAAAACTATGCAAAAAATATCAATAATCCGAGGTATGTTGACATGCCATTAAAATCAATCAAATTGAAATCATTACTTAATAGAATTAACTTGTATAGTTAGATGAAATTTTTTTTTGAAGTGGTTAGCCACTATTAACAGTTGTAGGAACTGGTTTCCACCTTTTTATGTTTGAATTTTAACTTTACAAAATACTTACTCATGTAAAGTTGGATGCCAATTTTGTTACATAAAAATGTCACCTTTTGATTTATTACTGTATATCCTTAAAATTACTATTCAAATCAATTGTGTGAAGGAATTCAAATCCCAGGAAATTTGACTCTAAAAGAAACTGGATGACTCAAAGGATGAAGTGATAAAATCACTAAAGCCTGTGTTGAAAACGGGAAAGAAGTGGAAAGTTAGGGACATCATAAGAAGTGCTAAGGTCAAACTAACTTTCAGGAAATCATAGAACACACTCAAACTGGGAGACAAGGATTAGAAACGAATGAAAAGCAATGGTGGTCAAAAACTAACTGCAAAATTCACTGGGATATAAGGATGTAAGGAGCAAAGCTAAAAGGAGTCCAGCAATCCCAATAAGGCCAGGAGGAGATCTTGCAAAAGTCTATTACTTGGAACAACATATAGCAGATGGCTCTTCTCAGGTTGAGTTTTCTAATACGCTCTATGTACGATCAGCTTTCTTCTAAAAACAATCTTTTTAAATGGAAGAAAGCAATCCTACCTGTCCTCTATATAATAACAAACCACAAACATTGGTGCATGTCCTCATTGGAGGAGTTAGTCAGATTTATAAAGAATTATATGAAATCTGAATCAACTATTTCAACCTAAAAATTTGTTACAAAATTGTTACTTATGTAAAAAATTAGGTTTTCATTAGGTTCTGACGTAGTATCTAGCCACTGGCCGGTATGTCTAGTTTAGCCTAGGAATTTTTGTCAAAATCAAATCAGACGGCTCCCTTTGTTGAGCTGAAGGAACCACCACTATTTGCCACATCGTGAATTTCTTTTTATCCAAATAGTGGTATTGTGGTACCCCTCAGATCAGTTCAATTTGGCTGGAATCTATGCCAAAAGAAAAATTGCTGTTTATGGATAAAATAGTTTTTGTCACAATCCACAAGAACACAAAAAGAGACAAGAAACGCCTTCAATTCTTGTATTCACTCACTTGGTTAGAAAGCGACAGAGAACAAAGAAGGTGTAAGGGGGTTAGAAAGCGACAGAGAACAAAGAAGGTGTAAGGGGTTAGAAAGCGACAGAGAACAAAGAAGGTGTAAGGGGGACAACTAAGGATCCTTGTTTACTTTTACTTAAAAGTTTGTTTTCTTGGCTTTACTGACAAAATTATCTGGATTCGCAAAGTTTCTATTTCCGTCTCTTGGTTCAGATCGGACCAGCACGATTCAGAAAGTCGTTTCGCAGCGTTTGGCATTTCTGTCTGACCACTCAAAATGACTGACTTCCCTCCAGACTCTGCAGTTCTTTTCTGCCGAAAAAATGTCTGTCTCTGACTACCGAAAAAAAAATGTCTGTCTCTTTCCAATCGCGGCGCCGAACTGAACTCTCAACCACTGACTGGACTCTGCTGACTGTTTATATGGAGTAGGGTGGAGTATCGACAATTTTTGGCTACGCCCATGAATAATATGTAAATTACCTGGACCACCCGGTATTTCATATAATCTTTTAAAACTCTACAGAAAGCTGTTTTTAAGAGGTACTAAAAATGAATTTGGATGCCCTGCTGATTTTTGCCCAGACAAAGATCCTTGAATCAGAAGAAATCCACTTATCCTCTCTCGGACTTTGAGCCTGGACTTTGTCTTCAGACCGCCCAAGATTTCATTCACCCTTTATCACAGGATTCAATCAATGAACTCATTTCTCCACTCCCTGAACCATTACATTACTTACTAAAGACTCCAGGAATGTTATTCCAAAAGGAAGGAAAAAAATAAAATAAGATAGAAATATAAAAAAATAGAATAGGAAATTCCTTTTTCCATTCTCTGTATTAAAGAAAAACAAACTTATTTCTAAAATTATCCTTCTATCCATTTAATTAATAAATTCATTCCAATCCCTTAGAATTGTTAATTAATGAATCCACCAGGAGGGGGGACTCTCTGTCACAAGGTTTATTTCTTTTAGTGGTAGAATGTATGAAATCTAAAGCACTATTTGTGTCTGTATTATATCTTAGAACCTAATCTTGATTTGATTAGTCTTGATATGCATCTTTCAATATTAATATAAACAATATAGATATTTTTGTAAAGTTCTTTGAGAAATCTTCTTTTCCTCTTTACTATTTTGATTATTAATGATTTTGTTTATTTTTTAATAACTTGACCCACCACCTCACATACTTCGATTTGTTACTAATTTATTTCCCAAAATACTGATCAATTACTGAGTGTGGTACATGCGCGCACACACACACACACACACCAGACATTCTCTCCTTTTTCCTTCCTTTATCCATTTTTTATTCAGATGAATAAGTATGTATAGTGAATATTCCTGAAACTCCTGTACTTTGACTTCAATCAGATATTTCCTTTCTCTTCTTAATCAACCCCATTATCTAGTCTGACAGCAGAAAATAATTATCCTTAGAGTGTCAGGGGATTAACTTTAGGACACAAATAACGTTTTGTATTAAAGATTGCTTAAAATCATTTCTATAATACTGTCCTTGAGTGCATTTTTTACCATCTCTCTGATTATCCCAGTTCAGAAAATTTTTTCTTTCTTTCTTTTTTATCGTGTCCTCTCTTGTTCCCCATTTCAACTAAAGATTGAGCAATGTTATATATATACTTGTATATCAACCTATACACAAGTGATAATTTTATAAGGTTGAAATTTAAACACATTGATGGTCTAGGATCAGCACTTGACCTTGAATTAATTTTATGAACTAATGATTTTGCGACATTAAGTTGTGATTACCTACGCATGAAGATACATGGCATGTGTGTTATGAGTCAACAAATAATATATTTAATATTACAACAAGATAAATTGAATAAATTAAGCAGATAAACTATTGAAAAGAATATTTCGCTTCTTTAAAACTTCATAATAAGCAATATTTTTGTCTATTCATAAATGTTGATATTTACAGATTATCACTGCATTCCACCATCTTTAACTGTTCAAATGATATCTTGACATAGAAATTTTATATTTCCTATGAAAATGATTGTTACACTAAGCACTCCTCCTACTGCAGTATTTCAGTGAAATTAAGAGTGTGTTGGAAACTGGTTGGTTTGTGCCAATAAAACTGAAGTCATAATCAGTTCACCTGCTGACCTATATAATAAAAGTATGGGTATGTGAGAATCAGGAAGATTTGACTTCACTAAGTCCCCCACCCCCACCTGCCCACTTTAGTGTGATACACATCAAATCCCAAGAAGGAAGAAAGGTTGGTAAATAGGTAGTTATAATACTATTAGTATATAGATAATTGTTTTGAACCATTTAGTTATGTAATTCTTTGAATATCTGTTTATGTAAGGTCACAATAGAACAATTTTCTCTAAATTGTATCTTAGAAATATTTTGTTAGCCATCATGAAATAAGCAAAATTGTTCTGCAGTTCTAATTATTAAAAACAGATGTGAAAGAAAAATTCTTTAATCATTAACTGTTTTTTTTTTTTTTTTTGTTCATAAAGTTAAAAACCTTACATAGCGATTATGAACAACAAAAGTAAACAGGAGTAACTGATTCATCTGTGTGATTGAAAAACACTTAAAGGATTTTGAAAATTTCAATATATATCTACTTTGTTTAGCACCTTGAAGTATTTGACATGATTGATGAATTTTGTTTAGCTTTGTGGTAAAACACAATGTGTTTCATTTGTTCCTCCTTGTTGACCCTGTCAACATTTTGTGTCTATCACGACGACCACCTGCATTTTTGTGAATGCAGAAGAAAAAGGGATACTGTTAAGTATTCACCGTTTATTTCTTGTCTTCTGTAGAGAAAGACAAGTTTGAGAAAAATAAATTACTATCTGAATTGCTTGATTTCCTAATTCCTCAAATGAATGTTTTTGAATGTTGGACATTTTTTTTGTTTTGTTTTTGTTTGAATCATTACCATTTGGAGAAAAGAATTAGATATTGAATCATATTGATCCTAGTGTTACAGGAGTTTGATGTTATTAGGAAACTCAATTAAGAATAAATGCAGGTGAAAAAAAAATGAATTGCATCTTGTTGGATTTTTTAAATATATTGTAATGAGTATCTATGTGTAGGCTTTGTAAATCCATTTGTTGTATAAATTAGACTTTAATTTTGCCTTTTTTAGATGTTTGCAATTATGTCAGGATTTTGACAAACTTTAAGAACTTTATCTGTCCTGTCAACAAGGCTTAGAATATGCTGACTGTATCTCCTACAGAGGCTTAAGACCCCCCCCCCAAAGTAATATCCTGAGTATGACGCTAAACTGCATCTGATGATGAGGCTCTAGTTTTGGAGATCTGACGAATGTGGGGTGCCTCTTGATTGTCATTACTTTGACCTTTGAGCACTTTGACCTGGAGTAGTAGTACTTGTTAGAGTTCCATCTATGCATCAAATAAATCTGTTTGAAAATTATTTATATTAGATAAGCATACTTGATATCTTATAACTGTAAATTGTTTGGAATAAGAATAGTTACTTGAAGCCATAATTCATTATTAAAGATTATTATTAGTTACTTGAAACTATATAACTCTTGTGCAAACAAATGACAATTATTAAATAGAAATAATTACTTGAAACCATATAATAGTCTATGAATTATTTACATTTGGTAGGAATAGTTAAAGACATACTACTGTGTACGGGGGGTGTCCTTGTGGTGTAATGGTTAAAGCGATGGACTGTGGAATCATAGTAAGCAAGTTCAAATTCCAGTTGTGCTATTATGTTCACTTTCAGATATGACTATGTGCAAAAAAAACTTGAACAACTATGCAAAAATATAAATCTGCAATAAATGCAATTCCCTTACATCTAGGCATAAAATAACCTTAGATAGTTTGGCATGCTATTAAAATCAGTCAATGAATGAGAATGTTAGATGATAAAATTTATTTAACATGAGCAAGTTAATCCTTTTTATTAGAAATTTTGATTAAAAATTTGGGCCTGTTTTTGTGAGCTCTGCAAAATTTTTTGTCTTGTCCAATGATTTGTCTTTTTATTTTAATTTTTTTTTCTAATTTGGCTTAATTCTTGTCAATCTTCTGAGTATTGTTTTCCTGAGTGCTGAAATTGCATTCTGTATATGTTTATCTTCTTCCTATGCCAGTGTTGGTTTCTGGATCTCATTCTTGTTGATGATTAAACTTTGTAAACATTACTACTCAGCCATTGTTGATACCTTCCAACCTTCGGGTTGAAATCAACTTGTTTTGATCAAGGATAATAGTGTGCATGGCTCACTCTCTAACTAACCAGAGGCCACAGTAAATAAATAAAATTCTGAGTTTTATTATTCTACAATAATTTGGGAGGAAGAATAAGGAGCACTTTACACTATTTGGTCTCTTGAGTGAAGAAAAATCAAGATTTTAAAATGCAGGGAGGGGTAAAAAATTGAATGCTTAATGTTCTGTTATTAAGTATCAAAATAAAGAATTAGAAATTATAACAATTTTTCAGATAAAATATTTCCCCTGTTTTGTGTATCTATGTTCAGGCTGAATGATTAAAGAAAATGTTCAAGCTAATCACAGTTTATGCTATTTGAATGAATCACTTTTTAAACTTCAGATTCTTAAAAGTACTTGATATAAAACTTATGAAGGTATCCCTGGTATTTATCTGTAAACAAAGGATATACATGAAATTTTAAAGGGATATTTTGGCATAGTTTTTATTTTTATTAATTACTATGTGGATAAGATGAGCCTCTTCTCTCTTTCTCTCTCTCCCCCCACATACACAAAAAAGAGAGAAAAATAAAAATAACTTGGCATTGTTAGTTTAAAACCCAAATTACTATTATTGGCATTGGCAAAAAGTTGTCAAATCATTTCACAGGCACACAATAGTATATGGTACATTTTGTGTTTGTGCATCTATATATATATATATATATATATATATATATATATATAAGAATTATCATGACTAGAAATAAATATAATATATATATTGTGTATATGGAAATAGATATAATATATATATTGTGTATGTACTGCAAAAAAAAAAAGACCCCACCCCCACAAAAAAAGAAAACAAAAAAAATCCTGATGTGCAGCCAATAGAGCCTTCATGAGCAGATGAAGAAATTGTCTACTTACAGAGTGGAACTTGACATAAATCTATATTCACAAAATTTTTACTTTTATTATCAATACAAAGAAATTATATACTGTGTAAAGGATTTTGCATGAAATGTTACTAATGACTTAGAACAAAACATTAGAAAATGTTTTTTTAAGTAGGACTGTCATATTGGAAGGAAAAAAAACTTGAATATTGATTTTTATTCTAATAAGACCTATTTTATCAGTCTCATTGGTCATTTCGAAAAGTAATTGTTTTACTTTGTCCCATTTGTCTAGTTTTGTGTAAAGAGAAGAGTGTATACAGTTAATTTTTTTTTTACATCTGAAAAGACTGATTAAAAAAAGATTATGCAAATATTTTTTCTTGAAATATTGACAGATTTTTTTTTTATCTATCTATCTAGTATAAAATATTCTTCACTGCAGAGATATTGATTTTTTTTTAATCCTGCATTGCAAAATGCCTACTTTTGAATAATATAGATGTGGGGATGGGGTGTCTATTTTTGGCCTTACTTATCTTGCATACATTACAATTATGATATGCAAAGAATATTTGAGCCATGAAAGCTTTAATATCTACTGGATTTAGGTCAAATCTAGAAATAAGCCATATAATTATCAGTTGATCTTACAACTTTATTGTAGAGCTTGCTTAATTAAAACCCTGGTGAAAGCTATTTTGAATATTTTAGAAAAAAATTATGAGCAGCAATTGAATATATTGCAAAACAATGTGCAATTACAAATCCATTATGTTTAGAATTTTGTTTTATAATATGTATTATCAGGAGGTGCTTGTAACATAACAATTATTCTTGTAGGAAATAGGTTCAGTGACCTGAGATCAAATCCTGGCGAGACTGTTTACATTTCACATAGCACTAATACTCATGGAAAAAGTATGAATCTAATTATTCTCCCTCCAGCTATGGGTAAATAGAAGGGCATATTGGGCTCTTTAACTTTGATATGGCAACCAGTCTAAGAGAAAGAAAGCTCTGAATTCAAACCAGTTGTACTTCATCGAAAAATTGGCCTTATGTCACATCCTGCCCGTAAACACATACATATTCACTATATTTTGGCTAGTGCATTCTACAGCCTTCCTTTAGTGCATACTCATATTTGGTAAACTTCCAAGGGTTTTGAACAGGATTTCTCACTTTTTCTAACACCACTTTGCTTAAAGCAATTTATATTGCTGAGTTCTTACACTTTTTCAGTGTACCTTTCATTTTGGTTCATGCTTGTTATTCTAATTTTGCTGGAAAGGATTTATTCTTTTTTGTCTCCATTATCTATTTTTACAGTTTTTGTCAAGTAATATCCATCTACATAATTATATAAATCAGATATTGGAAAAAAGAATACTGAATATATGGATTTGTAATGATTTGACTACAAGCAATTTGGACAATCAAACTCCTCCTCACTTTTGTTGTTCACATGGTGTTTCAACCAATATATTCTCCAGAGAAACTCTTGTTCCGGTTTCTTTCTTTGGTTGCACAGAATGAAAACACTATCAAACAGAATTTTCTTTTGTTTTATATGGAATAATTCTTGGATCTTTTACAGAACTCTATTTTGCATTTCATTTTTTTGCTGAATAGTGGTTAAAGCTGGTTTGACTTCAATATCTTACATCTTGATGATTTCTATTGCTTCTTAGACTTTTCTCATCTCCCATCATCATTCCCTGCCTATGATTTTGACTTCATCCCAGAAAGTGTTTACCTTTCCTTCTCTAAATATGATCTATCATACATGATGTTTCTATTTTTTTTTTTAATTATGACTTTTATGTTTGACATTAAAAGGGCATATTGATTTTTTTTTTTTTTTTTTTTTGAGATTTAGCTTTTATAATTCTTCTCAAATTTCCAAGGAATATCATTGGTCAGACTTATCTCACATGATTATCCAACTTTGATGAACAGGTTAAAGACTCCATTATAAATTAATCAAATTGTATATTTTCCTTGTATCATTTGATAACAATAGCTGTGATATGAAAGTCATGTCAAAACAATGTCTTTATGATATTTAAATATTTTTCATTGGCTAATTTTTCTGATTAAACTATTTTGCTCAAGTGATATTATTTAGGTAAAGCAAAATAATGCATCATATTAAGTAAGCATATTATATATTCAGGAATGTGCTTTTATGTATATTTTATTTATATAAAACACAAAATTTGTAAAATAATGCTTAATATTTTCCTGGCCCTAAATCTGACATTGTTATTTCAGAATCAGTTTATATTAGATACAAGCAATCAATTCCTAATGCCAATTTTAATTTTATGCTTCAATCTGCATATGGTAATTTTTATTAATAAATGTGAAGACCTATCAATATGCAGTTACATTGCTCATTTCATTGATGTCAAAATCAAGAAACAACAATTCATTCTCAGTACTTTTTCAAAAGGGTGTTAAATATGTATGTATATATATATATATATATATATATATTTATTTTAACAAAATGTATGCATGTTTGTAATATGTAAATGATCAATTTGGTTTAGCTATTGTTAGTAGTCATTCAACTCTCTACTTAAGGTATTGGTGTTTATATATATATATACACATATATATCTTAAAATCTCTTATGTGTCTCTAGGTTTTCTTCTTTTTTATAAGCATATTATATCAATGGTTAAAAATACTCTATCATTAAATAGATGTTGTTGTTGCTAAGAGTTACATTTGTCTTCCTTTCAGATCTATTTTTCTTTGAGATGAAGGATTTTCAGTAAAACTATATATTTCACCAGATGTGTGCATATATCTATTTTTTTAATGTAATTGTTGCTTGTGTTTTATTATTTGTAATTGTTTTATTCTTGCAATATAAGATTTGTTAAAGAGAGAATTTTATTTTTTGAGGACCTATGTGGCAATATAGAATGATAAGTTTCTATTGAATCTATTGTACATGATTTCTCTCTAAGCTTGATGTTTCTGTTTAGTGAATTATTTTTTCAGAAAATCTTTTATGATTAAAATTATACAGTTTACTAACTGGGTTGAATGTTTTCATATCTTGTCAACACTTTTTTCTTTCTTAATAACTTTGTCTGACATAAAAGAATTTGGTCATTTTGACCTAAGTGCTAAATGATTTAGCTTTTAATTTTTTTTAACTACCAATTAGAGCCCCATTAATATTCAGTTATGCATTTCTTTGACTTTATTTCTGTGCTTTATCAAAAAGTTCTTCGTTTTTTTTTGTTATTTAAACAATTAACTTGACAAAAAAAAATTAGGTTTGTTTAAATTGTTTTTCTGTTAATTTCAATTTTAAGCCATTGTAGCCATTTGTATTTAGAATGCTTTTTTAAATGTAGAAACATTTAAATAAAATCAGTTGGCCATTTTGATATTTTAGCTAAGTAATGTAGAATAACTTAGGTGCAAATAAGTGGGTAGGTAAGCAATTAATTTGGTGATGAATATTTTTGAATTTAGAATTTATTCTGAAAAATCATGATACAACTTTGGAGAATATTGTAATTTTTTTTTTTACTTTTAATTTATTTTCTTGTTTGTGTGTTTAGAATTACAGACTAATTTATAAAAAAGTAACAATTGTTATCTTTTTTCAGTGGAGTATGCAACTTTATTTATATAAGCCTCTTTTATTAGATTCACTTTTAAATTTAAAAAAAACATAGCAAACAAATAAGAATGATGCTTTTATTTTAAGTGGTGAAGATTTGCCACCCATTTTGACTTTAGTGATCATACCTTAAAGAGTCTGAGATTCTTAAATGGTTTTCTATTCAAATTAGATTTGTGTGAATATCATTTTCTTTTGGTCACTAAACCAAAGTTTAACTTTTTATTGACTAATAGTATTATTGTAATAATTATATTGTCTAGTGATAAAAAAGAATATTCTTTTTTGACATTTTTTAATATAGAAAACTTAAAAACAATTTTTTCTTGTTGCATTGTGTATTACAGCTGCTAAAAATTTATAAAATATTTTCCTTTTATCTGTAAGAAACATATTTGATTAAAACTATTTAAGTTCACTCAATCTGATCATGGTTTTTAGCTTTGCATTTTGAATATCATGTCTTTTATTCCAATCCCAAAGGACTTTAGCCCAATCAGCTGGGGCTGTAGAATACAGTGCCTGTACCTTTGCAGAGGGGTAAGACACATTTAAACTCCATACTTATGCTAAACTAAATTGCTCAAAATAGAATTGTTTTGACATCTATACTGTGTACTTAGGCTAAACTGAATTATCTGATATAAAACTGTTTTTACATTTAACTCTATGTACAGCTGGGGCTGTAGAATACACCAACTGCATCTCTGCAGAGGGGTAAGACCCCTCCAATGAGTGTCCTAGATATGACACTAAACAATCTGATGGTAAGGTTCCAGTAATGCTGGAGCTTTGGGGGGATGCAAAGTACCCCTTCACTGCCATTGCTCCCAGGTCTACTCTGGCCTGGAGTGATAGCACCTGATAGGGTCCTATCTATAGGTTAAATAGAACTAATCTGCATACTTATGCTAAACTAAATTACTTGAAATAGGACTGTTTTGATATTTAAACTGCATACTTATGCTAAACTGAATTGTTTGAAATAGAACTGTTTTTGACATTGGAACTGCACTTACACTAAACTGAATTGTTTGAATTAGAACTGTTTGACTAAACTGAATAGCTTGAAATGAGCTGTTTTTGACATTGAAACGGTTAAACTGAATTTTTTAAAATAACACTATTTCGACTTTTAACTGAGTTGCTTGAAATAGGACTGTTTTGACATTGAAACTGCATACTTATGCCAAACTGAATAGTTTGAAATAGAACCATTTTGACATTTAACTGTTTGTAAACAAAAACTATACTTATACTAAACTAAATTGTTTGAATTAGAACTGTTTGACTAAACTGAATTGCTTGAAATAGAAATATTTTTGACGACTAAACTGTGTACTTATGCAAAACTGAATTGTTTGAAATAGAACTGATTATTTACATAAAAATGGATTTGGCATTAAATAACCTACAAAGGTTGATATGCCATTAAACCCAACCAACCAGCCAACCCTAAGGACTTAATTATACTTGACCACAATCACTCTACTGCTCTTCCCTTTTCTTCTTTAACTCTAAATACATTCATTTTTTTTTCACAATTTCTCTATTATAAGAAGCAATCATTAAATTCTTGTTAAATGTAATCACTGATTTTTTTAACTATACTTTTTTTGTACCACTTCCTCATTTTGTTGATCCCCTTTTTTTAACTCTTCTACTTTTGAGTTCATCTGATTGAAATAACATTAAATTCAGATAAAAGTTGGGCAGTGCTGAATAAAAATCATTCCTTAATTATATTCATATTTTTCACATTCTTAACTATAAAGCTGTTTTCACGGGTAATCTCTTGTATTTAGAAAGTTTTTTTTCTGATGTATCATCTAAACCAGTGCTCCCCAACCTTTTTAAATAAAATAATGTCCACTTACTATATATCCATCCCCAACTAGAATAGTGGCAGCAGACACTCATTATTATCAATCTTTTCCGCAAGTAACTTTAGGTTGATAAAAAAAAGAGTTGTGAAGTAAGCAAAGAATATTTGAATACATCTGAAGATTTTTAGAATTAAGATGACTTAATTTTTAGCTACAGAATGTTTTTTGCTCTTCTTCCCAAAATTCCAAATTGGTCTTTAAAATGTTCAAATTTTTCCCTTGTGTGATGTGCATCCAACATTAAGAATCACTGATCTAAACAATAAATTAAATAAGTTACTCATTGCTCTCTCCTAATCTAACTGCTTTGGAATAATTGAACTTTTAAAGTATGGCAGCAATAATTCCTTGGCATATGTTTTCATATTCTATTTGATTTTCTTTAAATGTTAAATTTAGCACTGCTATTAGATGGATCCTATAATGGTTGTACTATTTTCTTAGATTAAAATAATCACACAAAATATAAAAGTGGCCTTGATTCAAGCTAAGCTTTATAAATATCTGTTTATATGAGTCTACTCATAATTGCTATCTTTTTGGTTTGGCAGTTTATTTTATTACTTGAGTCTTGTCTATTTTGGATAGGGATCAATGAACATTTCGAATAAATATATGAATAAACAAAAACAAATTATGTTGAATGAAGATGTGGCTTCTTTTCGGTAATATTGCTTCTTTTTCTTTTTTTCTTAGAATCTTTACTTATTCATTTTTCATGATTTTGCTGTTGCTTTTTCTTTTCATCCTCTGTGAACGCAGTGATAAAATATAAAGATTAAACACAATATTGGACTTAAATAACCTAAATAACCTTCCTTTATTGAATTAACATGGTAACCATTGCATTGGGCTTATTCATTATGTTATATCTTTTTTATAAATACATATTTATAAACAATTATTTCCTATTTCTTGTGTTTTGCTTTTTAGTATATTTGTGTACTACTATCAGTCAATATATAAATTGACACTTTCAATTTCCCTATAACTCTCTTTAATTACTTATATCCCATTATGAATTTTGGCTAAAAAGATTTTTTCAAGTTTTTAAATTAAATCCATTCTCAGGGGATTTAAAAAATTTGAGTTATTTTTTATGCTATTTTATAAAAAAAAAATCAGATTGTATTCCAGGCATTTTTATTTCCAGTTTATCATAATCACTGAGACACATTTCAAACTAAGTATTTTTTATTTTGTAATGCATATATCAAGAAGAATCAGTGATATTTGTTAGGATACCTCACGTGGTGTAATGGTTAGCAAGTCAGATTACTAAACCATTGTTAGTTTATTTCTCACTGGATGCCCATACTTCTGGCCTTGTGCCATAACTAAACTAAGCTTATCTCTAAAAAAAAAATGTGTGTACTAAAGAAAAAAATATAGAGAGCTTTTTTTCCTTCCACTTGAAATGAAAATTTAACTATTTTCATCTTATGATTTATTTTGAACTTTTGCTGGATATACACACATGTACAAAAAGTAAAACTAAAATTATCTTTAAACCGGAAGATCACTACTATACTTCATTTGTGAGAAAATGAATTATGGGGACAGCAAATAAGTTATATTTAAAAGGAAGGCTGGCTTTTAATATGGATATATTTAATGTGAATAATTATGTTAATGCTAACATAATTAACTCTTTATTCAGAATTATAGGCAGCCATTTGTAATTTGGTATGTGAAGAAAATTTGATGTTTTCCTCTTAAGCATAAATTGTAAATGAATTGAAAAACTTTGGTCTTAATCATTTATTTTATTAGCCATTGATTATTTATGCCTTTTTTCATCTGAAAAATGATACACTGGAAACTGATCAATTTGATTGAACTAACAATCTCCCAACAAAAGGTTAGTGGAAATATTGCTGACCAAATTATTGATTTAATGTTATTTCAAATTAGGAAAAACTTAGATACCAAACAAAAAAATCAAAAAAAATCAAATGTTTTAAGAAATATTAGATGTGTTCTTGTAACTTTGTATTATTTGAAATATTGTTAAACTTCTGGCATGTTGATATACAAAATTGATTTAATCAAATAAAATTACTTTTAATATCTAATTTCAAATTCCTATTACAGAGTTATAATTGATACCAATATTATCATTGTAATTGTATTAGCTGTTGATAATATATTGGCAAGTTTATTTTCATTTTTCTTTTTCTGATTGTCTTGTAAAAAATTGTCCTTCAGAAAAGCTAAAAAAAAAAAAAATATTAAATCAGTTCTTCTAAAATTTTTTGAATAGATTAAGACTTTATGATTTTTAGCTTGAAACTTATTATATATTAATTTATTTGAATTCTTGTTCTTAGTTGTTATAGTCACAATTTTTTGGCTTCTATACTCTCCACTCTTCTTCAGGTGACTTTCATGTTCCAAAACATTTTCTGAATTTCAAATTGAATCCTTTATTCAAAATATGGAGATTGGTACTTGGAGATATGTTGCATTAATTTGTTCCTATGATACTGTTTCTCATTCCACTAAATGAGTATAGGAATTTTATTGCCTGATCCCGGGCTTGAACTCATGACTATCTGATAAACTGCATAACTACAATAACTGGAGAACAGTTCAAATAAATCCTTGTATTATAATTCTATATATCAGACATTGAAAATTGTTACATACAAACTTATGATTTTTTTATTTAAAAATTTGAGTCATGGTAAATATTTTGAAGTTTTTCCCAAGAGTATTTTTATATTTGAGATTTTTTTTGTCAAAATGTGAAAGAATTTCAAAATTGATTTTTGTAATTTGGTCTTTATTTCATTTTCATTGCTTTTTTTTATATTTTTTATTTTTGTTATATTGGAAAAGTGTAAAATTTGAAAGAAAAAAAATGAATTTATTGTAGTAGTCATTATACTTGTTGACTAAATTGTTTGTGTCTCTTTTTCATTTATTGTAGATATTGATGATCTACCCAGACATATCCATTCCAAACTTTTTGATGAGCTTCTTGATAAAAATGTTCAAAGTGGTAAGTCAGTTTTTCTTTTGAAATTTTTAGTTCATTCTTTTGAATAAATCAATTTTTTTTAAGGATTTGAAAGTTTAAACAGTTTTTTTTATTTTTATGCTGCTTTTTAAAAGAAATTGGTTTAAAAATTGCTGTAATAGAAAAAATCCACATTCTTCTATGATATTTCAAATAAACAACATCTTATATACAAAACAGAATAAGCTCAATCATTTATCTCATGCTCAAATTATTGAAAAAATACTTTAAATACTTAATCATGAAGAATTTTTTTTGCTTGCTTCATGTGGACTGACCTGTCTTTATTTTTTTTATTCATATGGAAAACTGAAAATGTAGAGTACTGCAACGAAAAAATGATTCCTTCATAAGTACATTGGCTTGTATAGGATAATTCTGATAGCTGCAACCACATTTACTTTTAATTTATACTTTAAAATTTGCCTGACCCAGTGTCTATTAGTGGCCATGATAAACTGAATGTACATTTGATGAAACAAAAATATTACTGTTAAGTTATTGAAAGTTTAAGTTACATCTTTGACTGAATACCAGAGTTAGTAGATTTAGATAATTACCATCCATCTCAACAAGATATCATTATTAAATTACTATGAATTATTAATAATTTGCTGTGTGTGTATATATATATATATATATATATATATATATATATATATATGTGTGTGTGTGTGTGCACGTGCTTGTGAATGTATACAATTTTGAATTTAAACAGTGTTTATAAAAACACTGTGGACTTTTTTTAAACGAATGTTTTGATATGGTTGCTCCATGTCTATGGCTAGAATCCAGTACTGGAAAGTTACTGAGGAAAGAAAATTTTGGTATTTTAAATGTTTGGGAAAACATTACTATGATTGATAAAACCAGAAATAATTGTCATTGCACTAAATATTGAAATTAATCCTTATTGAAATAAAATATGATATAAAGATAAAAATATTTTCCTCATCAGATTAATAGTTGCAATAAATAATGATGATGAATTAACAACATGGAAAGGTAACTTGGCACTGGCTCATATATGGCTATTTTCTGAATTTGTGAATATGGCATGAAAGATTATAAAATTGAATTGACATTTAGATTATTCAAAACAACAGTTAATTAGAAACAGAGAGACTCATCAGATTTTTATACAACGCTTTTGTTTCGGGAATTATTTGTTCTGCTTACATATACTGTTTTATGATCAACAGTAGTCATCCTGTTAGCTCTTTTATTGAACATTTTTAAATCAATAATCTTGAGTAAAGATGAATGTAAAAAAAATCAATTCATAAAGAAATGCATTAATATTTACCCATATATTTAATTCTAAACAGTTACCTTTGAAGAAGCCTACTTTATTACATCTCATAAAAACAAAGTTTGTGTCAAAGCAAATAGTTGATTTTTAATAGCTTAATCTTAAGATTGAATTCTTAATTTTTTTTCTTGTTTGTTCATGTGAATTGTACAGGTTTCTTTCATGTTGATATCCAATTTTTGATCAAGTGACTTTCTTTTTAGATTTTAATTTTCTGTTAAAGTTGTCATTAAATTTTTCCTTTTTACTTGTATGTTTTTTGGATGAAGAACTTACATTATAAGAGGGTTTTAAAGGATTTACATTTTGGCTGTCAAATTGTATGTTATGAAATTTTTATTTTTTCTTGAAAAACTTGATCATAATCATTCTATATTGAATTTAAGTAATTGATTAACATTTACCTTTTCTACTTAAGAGGTGATGTGACTCATAGTTTGGAAGTTCACCAACTGTGTCAAAAATCAAACTGGAAAAATCCATATACATTCTGATTAAGTTTTCACAATCTTGATAATATCCAGTTCACTAAATGCATTTTTGTATCTTCATATTTATTTTACATGATAATTTATAACATAAAAATATTTCAAAACCATTGTCAAAAGCAGTTAAGTGAATTCCTAATAAAGTAGGAATATTTCAACTACTTCTATTGTGTTATTTTCTTATCAATAATAAAATTCTTAAAATTAAAAAAAATTATCTTCTGAATTCTTTTATTTAAAAGAAATATATTTATCAATAACAGGAATGAATTAGAGTAAATTGATTGGGTCATTAATTTGAATATTTTTTATTTGTTAGAATTAAAAAAAAAAAATTTGAAAAATTAAGGAAAAAGATTTTCATCATTTTATTTTATTTTATTTTATTTTTTTGGCAATACATGTACTTAAATTAGGCTGATATTTGCCATCTTAAATGCTGTGTTTTAAAGCAATAAAATGCCTAAGTTTTTATTTAATTCATTAAATATTTATTTTTAAAAATTGCTTCATTTGGATATTATGGACTTCTTTCTTATTCATTTACTTCTTTTTTTTTTTTAAATTAAAAGTAGGAAGTACAATGAACCTTCCAGGCAACATTAACCTCAACTCAAAAAATGCTGCCATTTTGTTTTTTGATTGATTTGAAAATTGATTCATTTTCTCTCATGACTAGAGAAAGAACATTAAGTCTACTCTTTGTTGTGTTGTTACTCTTCTGCACTTTCACTGTAGATCCAATTCTTGTCTCACTATTGAAGCTCATCCCAAACGTGGCTGAACAATATATTTCCTTAGATTATTAAATTTCTGTAACAAAGAAAACAAAGAAAACTTGACAGCATTTTTATTTGAGACAACAAAGAAAGATTAGTATTTGTATGTAGTTTATTACATGAAATATTGTGTAAAAACAAGTGGCAGTAAACTAATGTTAATCTTGTAGAAATGATTAATAAAAGTTTTTATAGAATATTGTTGAATTTTTAAATGATTAAATTTTGTCTTCTCCAAATCATTGGATTGGTTAAATGGAAATATTTGTGCTTGCTATTTTTAAATTTAGATTATGTTGTTGCTAGTTGAATTCAATTTAAATATCCTTTTTGCAATCAGTTATTTTTGCTCTTTCTTGATGCATTTCCATTCAAAGAGTGAATAGTTATTTCTATGTGGAATCATTTTCTAAAGGAGTTACTCTGGAGATTAAAACACATTTAAAATTTAAAATGATTTAGAATTTTTAAAGATTACTTTCAGGCTAGTAATTTTAATGAGTAAATTCATATAATTTCTTGTTTTATTTAGAAATCTTAAAAATAGTGTCCTGAACATGTGCTCAATTGTTAGATAGAATACACATTTCTTTCCAGTGTTTTTTTTTTTTTATCTTTCACATTAAGGATGTCAGTATTGTTGCCTAGGAAACTATCCCTATCACTGTCAATTTCTGCAACTGACGTCTACAACCTGTTTGTTCTTGATTTAGTTGGATATTCTATGAAACTTTCTCATCCTATAGTGAAAAAAATTCTACATTTCTGAATGAGCCCCTTAAACAAGAAAACTTTTCCTCCTTTTACTGTTTAATGTTTATGGATGAAATCTGAATATGGTATTTATATTCTATAAACTGGATAAATGGTACATTAAAATCCTTGTTATTTTTTAATCAAACTTCTAGCACATAGACTATTCTGTGGCTTTAAGGAAGGAAACTACTGCTGAATAATGATATAGATATTTATTTACTTATCCACTTGTTGCTTAAAAATTATTTGACATCCTATTAAACAAAATATTGTAACAAAACAGATGAAAATCTTAGCAAAGCAAATAATTATCCTAAAATAATTGTTTAGAGACATAAATTGAGCTTTTATGATATCCTTCCCTGAGAAAGATATCTCAGTTCTGAATAATTAAAATAAATAAAAATAAGAATTAACATATTTACAGTATGAAAATATTTTGTAGGAATCAGCCTTTAACTATATACAATATAATTTTACTTAAATCTCTATCAGTGCACTTGAAAATTATTATAAAGAATTTGTTTCAAGTATTCTTTTCACTTTTATTTAAAATCCTCCACCATCATTATTTTTTCTAAGAATAGTTTTAAGTTTTTTAAGAAGTTATTTTCAGTACATTTTTTTATTTATATATAATTTTCCCATTAAAAAGCTCGAATTTCTTTCTTTTTGTCTTTCCGATTCTATGACTGGTGTTTCTTGATAAGAATGTGTTGACACTCTGGGTTTTTCTTCTCACATGTATTAAGCTTCCATTTCAATACTGAAATTATTTTTGTTATAGTTTTGGATAAATGTGCATAGTAGTAAATTGGAAACTGACCAAAGTTAGTGCTCTGAACTGTGAATTAAGGGCATCCTGTTTGTGGCAACAACAGAAATCATTTGATCTTTGTTGACATTATCTTATATTGTGACTCAGCTATAACATGTGCCAATAAAATAACAAAGCCAAAAGTACTATTTTGTTAATTACTTTATATATATATATAAAGTGATTATATATTTGTTCCCTTTCTATGATTTTCAATTTATACAGAAGAAAAGACTCTTTTGTTCAAATATATCTAACAAAAATAATATGCAGATAATCAATACTTTTTGTAGAAAAACAGAAACTTTTCTTGATATCATTTTGGTATAAACTTTTAAGATTTTTTTTCCCATAAATAAGTTGCCAATTTATTTGTAAGAAAATACAGTGACCAAAATTTTTCAGAACCAACAATAAATTTTGCTCAGTATTTAAAAACCAATCTTCTCTGTAGTAATATTTTAACTGGATTATCAAATCATGAAATGAGTAATATCTGAATTAAGGGTCTAATAAAGATATATTAAAGATTCAGGTTTAATTAGAATTTATACACTAACATAATATACATGATTTTCCATAATCTCATTCCTATGATTCACAAGCTTCATAATAATATTTTTGTAAAGAACTTTTTGGTTTGGATAAAAAGAATGTAAAGAGGTTAGTTTTTACCATTTCATGTGCTTTTAAGAACTAGTTCAAGACAGTTCTATAAACTCTGGAATAAGTTGTAACACATCACTCAATAAGTCCCAGGCCTAACTAATGAAACAACAACTTTTAGGTAAAATTCGACTTAAATAGATTTGACTTTATTCATTTATTATTTGCATTGGAGGAGAATCGCTTTCACGCATGCTCTGTGCATGTGTATTTCATTTTTAATTTCACCTTCTTGCTACTCACCGCAAGTGGCAACAAGGCATTTTATCACATGCCCTCTTAATCTTCAAGATCAATAGTTAGTCTCATAATCCTTTATTCAAGCCGGGTGTCTTTGCTCACGTTTCGACCTTCAACAACCTCTTCATCTAATGGCAAGGAAACTCTGTATTTATAGTATGTGTGGCACTCCATCAACTGTCACTTTGTTCTTAGATAGCACCTTGGTCACGGTTCCTCTTCCCCAGTGGGTAGTACTGGGAGCATCAGGCGGTTTCACTCACACCTCCTCTCCCACTGTGATTTTTGCTTGCCCCTGTTCCACTCTTTCTGATATGGCCTGTGAATGTCACTATTTGTGTGTGGAAACAGATCAATGTGGCACCAACGCTTCATCCTAGCCAGTCTTAAGTGCCATGTTATACCAGAAGACTGCTTCTTGGGGTGAGATTTGGCTTTTTTGGACACAGCTTTTATGGTTCGATGGTGCCTTTCTATGAACCCATTGCCGCTCAGGCAATACGTAGATCTAAAGTATCACCTAACACCCCACTTCTCACACTGCTCTCTAAAAACTTCCAGATGGAAACCTACACTGTTATCTATCAGCATCTCTTCTTCTGGCCCCCTTTCCAGAAACACCTCAACAACAACTCTCTCTATCTCTTTTGCTGTCTCTGTTCTGATTCTTCACCATATCATTACTCTCTCAGGTCCACAGTCAATCATGGATAGGTACGGTTCATGCCGATAATGCATTATATCAATGGTTAGTTGCTTCCAATTTTCTGCCACATGCAGCTCCCTTTTTCATGCCTGGATGATGCAGGGTCAGTGGATTGACACTACCTACATTGCTCCTTAACAGCTTCCATTTTGATGTTTGGATTCACTTTCCTTGCCAGATACAAAGTTCATTCCTTCCCAAAATGGTGCATATTATGCAGGTTTTTCAGGTCTTCTCTGACACAGCACACTGGAGCTGTGTCTGTCTTCTCCTATAGCCAAAGCCTTCTTCACTGTAGTCAACATGTTTGCCTTGTTTTTCTGTGATGAAACTAATGTGATGGTTATTTTTAGCCCAAATTCTCTGATCAAGTCTCCAAGTTGACACTTAATCAGCATCTCGGCTACCCCTTTTGTCCCGCTCCTCTTATCTCCTGAGACTTCTGACTTGATCCACAATGCCATTGTTGCTGAATCCTTTCTAGTTTCCACTGCTCGTAGTCCTCATTTCAAAGCCAGGTTGATGCCCTTCATCGTAACATCGAGCTACGCAACATTGATGTGGGTGCCATTGTTATATACTCTTCTACATTATCACAACGACACAATAATAAAGACAGACGCACACAGAAAGACGCAGGAATAAATGATGCAGGAAGACTTCTTTACAAATATATTTACCTCTCACTTTATTGCAAGGGTTCGAAAGGGTTGTTCAAGGTTTGCGTGTGAGCTGGCGATTGAATATAAACTGTAATATCTTGACCCCACTGTTATGACCGTCACAGTGTGTCTTTCTCGTTCTTTAGTGCTGCTCAACCGGAGGCCTAGGGCCCACTGGCTCCTTCGGCCTGATGTGGCTTTCCCTATCACATTTTGTCTATAACTCCGTCCGATCTTCAACTCAACTGCTCCCCTGGGCATCGAACTCAACTGGAACCAGAACTCAATTCAACTGGCTCGTCGAACTCAATTATATAATCGTTCGACACCCACTCGATCTTTGAAATCAAATGTTTAATCGTCATCAAGCGGAAATAACTGTCATGCAGTTCAGAGGTCACTCTCTTCCGGTGCATCACTCTGTAGTGTACCATGGAAATTTTTCTTGCTCATCCCATTTCATCAGCCAATTTCCGCCCATGCGATTTCCTCTCATAACTGCCTCTAGAATGTGTCACTTCCTTCCGGTGCATCATCTTTAATGGCATTTTTGGCTGGGTCAAAAGGTCAAAACATAACACCATCACCCTTTTTCCATAACTAACCAGCTTCTTCTGCAGTTACTCCTCCTATCTCCAATGAGGCCCCCAGTGCCAGGCTGCTAGCGTCACACCATATTACCCCTTCCTGGTTCCTCCTCATGTTCTATTCTCCCTTTACAGAGTCCTCCTTTCTCACTTCCGCAATAACTTCTTGTATCATACAAGAAGTTATTGCGCAGCACGTCATTTTATTCTCCCATTGGTCCACACTGGTCTGCCTTTTAATAAAACTGTGCACAGTCTGCAGTCATCTGACTATGCGGTAATGACCAACCAACTGCCTGCACACTGAGAAAATTTCTTGCTTAGTCAGGCTGTCCATGACTTCAGGGATCTCGTTTCCTCTTCCAAACATCAACTTTCCTCCTTATTCTGCTGTAACTTAAATCCCAGAGCCATTGCATTTTCCAACGTCTCTGATGGTTTAGCAACCAGTCCATATGTGTTGACATGATCTCTCACCTTTTCCATAGTCACCTCTGCCTCTTCCACCAGTACATCAATGATATAAGAGCTTGTGGCTCCTTTCACTGCATCGTCTGTAGTCAAAGTTAAGTACTGCTGTTATGATTTTTGGTGCGGAACTCAGTCCAAATTCTAATCTGGTCAAGTAATAAATTTGACCTTTATACTCAACCAATTGATACCACCATAGTTTCTTGTCCACATGAATTTGAAGGTAGGTTGACTAAGTTTACAATGTTGGTTTCTTGCTCCATTCTCCTCCACTCCCTCATGACTTCTTCACATACCTCGATTCCATCTCTGGTGTGGCAGGCCACATACTTGTTTAATTCTTGAGAGTCCAGTACTGGCCTAACTTTCTTCTTAGTAGGTTGAACCACTGCCATGAGTGGCAGTATTCCTTCAACCTTCCCTGACCATGATATAAGAATCCTTTTGTCAATCCACTTCTCAACTTCCTTCTTGAGCTCCACCCTTATCTCTCCTCTAAGCGTGCTCTTGTAGCAGCCAATCTGATTCATCAGTACAAGCAGTCCTGCAGTCCATCATCACACTACTGTCAACTTGTCACCATCAAAATGGGCTTGAAAGTCCTCATCCTCAATTTGGCATGGCCTAGGTTTTGTTGGCTGGATGGTATCATTGCTGTTTGCTTCTCTTGCAATTTTAGTTACATACTGATTTCTGAACTTCACCTAGCTCTTAGCAATTGTAACTCCTTCCAGTATCACGTCGATTCCTGCAATGAGTTTATCTTGCACAATTACTCGGAGTCATAGCAGTATTTTCCTTGCTATGATCTTGGCGTCAGTCTCTCCATAACACTTAACTTCTCTGCTGACCACTGCTCTAATATTGCTGGCTCCACTCCAAGAGTCAGCAACACCTGTCGTGACAAGCATAGTTGTACAGCTGTCGTGACAAGCATAGTTGTACAGCTGTATCCTTTAGCGGATACCACTATCTGTGGTAACAAACTCTCAGGCACCTTTCCGAAATAAAGGGGTGGCTACTGGCGCAATATCACCCCTTTACTCATTTTCCTGAGTAGTAGGCAGTGCCTACTAATGTGTCCAACTGGGCCACACTGGAAATAGGTAACGTTCGGCATTGGTTCTTTACAATCTCACATCAGGTGGGGCCCTGACACCTAAAACATTTTCCCATCAATTTATGACTTGGCCTCCTCTCTGTCTGTTCCTCTTCGCCAGGCTTGCTTTTGGTAGAGGTTACAACTGTCCCCAGTTCACTGGTCTGTTTTGCCAGCACTCTGGCATACCTCAAAACTTCCTCTACCTCCATGTTTTCAATCCCTGTCAATTATTTCAGTTCCATTGAGATGCGGTCAGGAAAACCACACACGAAGGCCATTTTGACAGTCTTCTCGTGGCTTAGTCCTGTGTATTCGACCAATCCTGCTAGTAACCTTATTTCCACTGCATACATGTCCACTGGTTCCCCAATCAAAAGCACCCTCTGAAAATGCAGTCTTTAGTCTATACTCTATATTCTCAGCATCGGCCTGGTCTCTCACTTCCATTTCCAGATAGACTGCGAGCGCACTCTCTTCCAAATACATTGGGATCAATGTCTCTATGTCTTCAATCTTTTGCGGCTTCAGCTTATTAAGCCACATGACCACATCGCCTTCTCCCATGAATGGCCTCAGGATGTCACTGCTTAACCTCACTTGTTCGCCCTTTTTCTCTGTAGCCAAAATAGCTTGTCGTCAGGAAAAAAAAATGTAGTCATCAGCGACACATGCAATATGTATTCCTTAGCTTGATTGCTACTCGAAGAAATGCAGCTCTTTTTATTTCTTCTTGAGGTCAGTCATTTGCATAGGAGGAGAATCGCTTTCATGCATGCTCCATGCATGCACATTTCATTTTTAATTTCTCCTCCTTGCTACTTGCCACTAGGAATTTTATCACATCTAACAATTTGATGCCTTTTTTGAAGAACGATTTGTCTTTGGACTCAAAATACACCTCAGTTTATGATGTCACTTCTTCATTGGAGCCAAATATCTTTCCTTGGAGCATTCTTTTGAGGTCTACAAATAGTCAGTAGTCGCTGGGGGCCAGATCTGGAAAATAAGGTGGTAATTTACTAAGCATTTTGCTTAGATGTAGCACAAGGCCATATGAAAGGGGCACCCAATGAGACTCGAACTAACTTGTGTAGGTTCGCTAGTCGAGCTTGCTAACCTTTACACCACCAGAGGCGCCTAGATCTGGAAAATAGGGTGTGTGTGGAAGCAATTCAAAATGCAATTCATGTAATTTTGCCATCGTCGCAATCGACTTGTTACACTGTGCATTGTCTTGGTGAAAGAGCATTTTTTCTTCTTCATTTGTGGCTGTTTTTTTGGGGAATTCTTCCTTAAAACACACCAATAATGCTATATGATATTCACTATTGATGGTTCTTCCTTTCTCAAGGTAATCGATGAACAAAATACCTTGCATATCCCAAAATATGGAGGCCAAATTTTTGCCTTCTGATGTTTGCATCTTTGGACGGCTTTTACCTGCTACTGTCCACTCAGCTGACTACTGATTTGACTCTGGGGGATGTGGTGGATCTATGTTTCATCCATTGTCACATATTGATGCAAAAACTCCTTTTCGTTACATTGAAACACATTGTTGTTTTTGATCAACTGTGAGCAAACGCGGCACACACTTTGAACACAGCTTTCTCATTGACAAATCTTCATGCAAAATGTGAATACACTACCTTCTGATATCTTCAACTCCTCTGCTATCTCATGCAACTTCAATTTATGATCAGCCAAAATGAGTTTTTTGGTGTTTTCAAGGACAAGTGTCGATTTTAGGCGAATTTAGCATCATTTGTTTCTGTATGACCGCATTTAAAGTCAGCATACCACCTCTTAACTGTTGTTTTCGATGCAGCAGAGTCTGAATAACACTTATCAAGCCAATGATTTACTTGAACTGTATTTTTTCCCCATCAGAAAGCAATGTTTTATCAACACAAGAAATTCAGATTTTTCCATTGTTTTGTAACAGTAGCTTCACTTAGATAACTATAATTTGTAAACTAATAATCCAATTGGGCTCAAATTTTTTTGACACATCCCATTTGAAGGTTATTACTTTATAATAATTATATGGATTTTTTATTAGTGGCACCATCTACATGTCAGGAACAGGACTTATTGAGTGATGTGTTAATTATGAGTGTCTTTAAATAAATTTGGTGAATTTTACTTTAGGAGTTGGCAATAGGGAGCACTGTTTTCAGTTGTACCTTTTTCAAGGAAATCAACAGTGAAGGGTTTTTTGATGTCCCAGAAGACATTTGGGATGACCTTCTTTATGGTTTACTGCACCCAGACCTTTTTCTTTACTGGATAGTCAGTGTATTTCCACTCTCTCAATTGTCTTTTTTTTTCTTTTTTTTTTTTAACTAAAACATGCTTTTCCATACACATCATATGTTCTGTAAATTTCACATGGTTTTCACTTCTTAGCCACTAAAGATTTGATGATAGACCACTCTTCAAGCCTGGAGCACTCTGTTTAATTTACCATCATTTTGAATAGCCTCAAAATAAATATTTTTGTGACATTAAAATAATTTTTCCTAAAAACCAATTCCAAACTATGCAGAATTTACATTTATGGAAAAAATAAAATGCTTTTTCCGAAAAAAATTCTCATTATTTATTGAATTGTAGTAGTAATGCCACAAACAATCTTACCTCGAAGAAACAGGTGTGCTCTCTCTGCTACCGACACGCAGAAACCAGAAGAAAAGGATGCAAGAGGTGTGACTTGTTTTATGGAGGAGAATGTGATAAGCCCACGTGAAGTGGTGAGATTTAATGAGCATATAAGAAACTAAGTTTGAGGTGAAAAAAGGAGAGCAGTATTTTGCTTATGTCTGATTGGTGAACATCCATCAGTTTATTTTGTGGGTTAAATAATTTGACTGCCCCCCCCCTAATAGGTTGATTCCACTTCGACTAGACTTCTAAAACCACGAACATGAATGACCCTGAACATGATGTGGAGAATAAGAAAGATGGACATTGTATCATATTTACCCAACCTTCCACTCGGGCAGGATATGACACAAGGTCAATTTTTAAGCGGAGTTTAACAGGTTTGAATTCAGAGTTTTCCTTCTCCTAGACTAGTTGCCTCACCAAGGCTGAAGAACCTAGTCTACCCTACTATTTATCCATAGCTGGAGGGAGAATAATTGGATTCATACCTTTCCCAAAGGTATTAGTACTATGTGAAATGCAATCAGTCTTGTACAAGATGGACATTATATTCCCACACCTAGCTTCAGCGGTGATTATTTTGAAATGGGATCTTTGCTGCTTAGAACCATGGTTTATCATGATTTTCTTTTCTTCAGATCAGTGTTTAAATACTCTGATAAGCATTGGTCAGGTAGCAATACAAAATGGACTATATTAACACAAACTCACTGAACATTTACCAAAACTCTCTTTAGATTTAGATCTGTTTTGGCTTGTGCTTTAGCTTTTTTTGCTTTTAATAAGCTATTATCTGCTTTGCTTTATATTTTTGTAAGATATTTATTTTTCATTACTACTCACTAATCTACCAAAAAATAGATTAATTCATGAGAGTACAGGGAAGTGCAGATATTCTTTGTGTTGTTGTGCATTTGGTTTGTAAATAAGAGATTAACAAACACTAGAAAACTGACTTATGGAAACAGTGGTGGACAATGGTAGCAGAGTTAAAATGATGAACCAGAAAGCTTTGAAAATGCCACCTTTTCTCTTGGATGAAGACATGGAGAATGGAAGCACAATCTCCTAATATGAAAACTATTTACCAACCTCAAGGAGGACCTGTAATTTTTTCTTTTTTGAGATGTGCACAAGACTCTGAGATTTAAATCCAGAAGAAATTGGTGTGGAAAATGGAGTGGAGAAAATAACCAGCAAGTTGAATTCTCTATATCTAAATGATAAAAATACTAGTCATGGATTCTACATTTTGATTGATACTACAAAATATTCAACATAGTGACAAAGTATAAGGACAAAATTTTGGAAAATATTTATTGTATGTGAATAGTATATTTTGGTTCTCCTTGAAAATTCCTCAGTGATAATGGAGGAACTTTCAAATGTGAGTTATAGACAAATTAACAATAAGTTAGATGTAGAAACTCCCATAACCACGAGTGGATCACCTTTTTATAATGGAATGGTCAAAAGACAATTTAGTACTTACTGAAAGCTTTTTGAAGACACTTCAGGATGGTAAATTTAAACTAGGAGTTCACTGCAAAATTTTGGATTTAGTCCAAACCAATGACCCAAACTTCCCTTCTATCCTAGTTAGTTATCAAGTTACTTGAAATATACTGATGATGTTATAACATATTCATTTAAAACTGCATATTATCATTTAGGCATTTTTAGAAATGAAAATATTCAATGTTTTGATTTTAGAGTTCAGATATTACTTATTGAATGACCTGTAAGTATTATTGAGGTTACAATGGTTAATAAAAATTCTGTGTTGTTAATAGCTTTAAAGCATGACATTATTATTAATATGCAGTCTATGAAACTATTACAATATTGTTTACTTGTTTAGTCATTAGTCTAGATGGCTGGAGTTGTAAAATACACTGACTGCATTTCTGCAGAGGGATCCTTCCAGTGAGTGTCTGGGATGTGACACTAAATCATCTAAACAATGGTGAGGCTCTAGGTCTGGGACTTTGTAGTATATGGAATACCCCTTTGTCATTACACCCGAGTCCTCTCTGACCTGTAGTAGTAGTACCTGTTAGGGGCCCATCTATGGGTGAAATAGAACTGTTTAACCATTTAACTGTATGCAAACAAATGAATAATGTTGAATTGTAATGAATAGTAATATTTGAAACCATTTAACTGTGTGCAAAAAAATGAGCTCTGGCTTGTTTAAAAATGTTACGAACAAACTATTTGTTTACAAATCATATTTAATATATAAACAGAATTTGGCATTAAATAACAAGGGTTCATCATCATCATCATCATGTCATGCTATCAGCATGGATATCCCTGACCCTCTCTCGCCACAGAGCTGCTGTATGTAGGTTCGAACTGGTTGTCCTGCCTTTGCATGTCCATGTGAAGGGGTCCACAGGAGTACATCACTTATGAGCTTGTCCCTACTTCTCCAACAATGTCCTACATGTCTAGTTCATCTAATTTTGATAGTTTTTGTGATGGGTGTGGTAGGTGGCCATACAGCTGCTGCTTTGTGGGGTGCTGTCTCCAGGACTTGTTCAATATTGCTCACAGATTTCTTGTGTAATTGCCGTCAAGCTTTTTCTCCATCCATTTAGTTAGCGTCCATGTAGTGCACCGATATAGCAGTATCGACATGACCGCTGCTTGGAAGAAACTGCACTTCATTTCATCGGTCAGGTCGTTGAGCCTGGTCAGTACTTGGATGGATAACAAGGGTTAATATGTTGTAAAACCCAACCAACCAACCATTATTTAGTCATTATTGGGCAATATTTAAATTTTCTTTCTCTCTCTGCTTTCCTCTGTCTAACTTAACTGGAAAGACTTTTGGCATAACTTTGTGTTACATACCATATCCTGTCCTTATGACAATTTTAAAACATTAAAGATTAAAATGTTTTTAGTCAATCAATGTTTGTGATTATCTGTCTGAATTTTTGAGATGAGGCTTGATGTGCATTATTTTGGTTGTGATTTTTTGGACTGTTGTCTTTATTGTAGTAAGTTGAAACACAACGTTTCAGCCGCTATATCCTCTGGCCTTCCTCAATTGTCCCTTGTTTCTCTGAGCACTGAAATAATTCAACCTGGGAAATTATTTCTATGCTCCAATAAATAAGGGACACCTGAGGAAGGCCAGAGGATACAGTGGCTGAAACGTTGTTTCAACTCACTACAATAAAAATGAAAACAACAGTCTGAAAAATCACAACCAAAATGATACAATGTTTGTGAGTTTTCAATATTTCAATGTTTATAAACATCATCTCAAAAACATGGATGAATATTATGTTCTCTATCTAATTATAGGATTATACACAGAGAAAATGAAATAAACAATAGAATCAAATAGAACAAAGGCATCAGTGAAGGCAATGGACAGAATTATTAAGCATGGATAAAATTAAATTGTAAAGAGATGAATAAACAAAAGATGAAAACAAAAAGGTACTATTGGAAAGCAAAGTGGACACTGGTTCTAGAATCTAGTCAGCTATTAGAATTCTGTGATGAATAGCCTGTCACTTGGTAATTTAAGATTCCAATTGGCATAGAGATTAATTATATAGGTTTCTCTCAGTGAGATGGAAGTGGGCAAAAAAGAAAAGTGAATTAGATCAGGAGCACATATAATTTCCTAGTGAAGGTTTTGATTTTGATGTTTTAATATTAATACTGATTATAAAATAAGCTAATAGTAGTCGTAGTAATGATAATTATCTATTGGCTTTAAAATGATTTAAAAGTTGACTATTTTCTTAAATAAATTGAATTATGCTTTTTCTTTATTTGTTGATATTAGTTAGAAATAAAGTTATTTGTTGATATTAGTTAAGAAATAAAATTGTATTCATGAAAAGTCTTTGAAAAATAGATATTTGTTTTTTTTTATGACTTGATAAAAAATGAATTATAGATAGTCTACCTTTGTACTTCCTTTCACATTCAACATACTTTATTTTTTATGTGATATTGTTTTGGTTTGTCAGAATCTTTTAATATATACTTAGTACTTTTATCCACTTCTTCTTTTTAGCAATTATTCCATTTAATTTTATTTTTTTTTTTTTTTTTTACACACACCCACACACACACACACTGTTATAATCAAGTGGAGAAAGTCACTTCTATTCATTATACTCTGAGTTTGATGTGAATAAAAATCAAAATATTAACATAAGCAACATTAAATGTAAAATATTAAATTTAAAAAAAGTAACTTTAAGTATTTTAAAGTAATTTAAAGTGTTAAGTTTAGCAATAGAAAAATGGCACTACACGCATAAGAAAAATATCTATTTTGTATCTAAATACTTAACTCAGTTTCTTAAGAACTCTTTATGATTTGACCTTTGTTTTTTCCCTTTACTTTGGCCAAATTATCCCTTAAATTTTTGTTTATTAATTTGCATTTATTTAGTATTCTGTTGTAGAAAAGAGGCAAAATGCTAAGGTGAGTCAAGTTTTGCAAAATTTTGGTAACATGAGACACAATTGGGCAGCAGATGCTTCTGCTAAGGTTGTGAAGGTAACAAACTACACTAGACTGTGAGATGTCAAGCTCACTTTATACTCTACTAGTGCTATTTGCTGGATTTGTCTCTATAGTTTGGAATCTATGGTTTTAGGTCTACCTGATCTTGTGTGATTTTCAAGATTCTTGCAACCTGAACAAAATTTCTTTAACCATCTGATTACTGTCATCAATTGGGCCTTCATCTTTTGTACAGCAAATGTTTTTGGTTGCTTCTGTGACATTATGCCCCAGTTTGAACATATAAAGCATAAATTTCCAAACTAGGCTGTTTATTGCACACTCATTTGTGCTAAGCTTTCAAATCACACATGGAGTGAAGCAATGCACAACATGTCAACACACCAATTACTATGATACTACCAACCACTGCAGGTACCTTATACAATTTGATTGGTTTGGTCTGGTTTCTTAGTTTTAATGGCACATCAACCTTTGTAGGTTATTTAATGCCAAATCCATTCTCTTAGAAGAACAGTAGTGGTACTATTTAGCCGATAGCTGGGAGGATAAGAGGGTTCATACCTTTCCCAAGGGTATATGCCCGAAAGTGAATGTAATAGCGCGACTGGAATACGAACTCACTTACTACGATTTCGCAGTCCATCGCTTTAACCATTACACCACGAGGACACCCCCCCTACAATTTAAACTGCTTTGGTTACATTCTATAGGTGCCAGAAACTAGCATGTTCTAAAATATTGGAACAACTTTGACTCTCTCAAGTTGTTAATTTAAAAGCATATGAATGTCTAATAGTTCTTTTATGTATAAAGAAGTATAGAGAATCTAATGTGACCAGAATTCTACAATTGCTTTTGATGGGAATTCCTGAAAAACCTTTTTTTATCATTATCTTTATATGTAACTTTTTAAGGTTGGTTGAAATGCGTGAATTTTTTTTTTTTTTCAAATCTATGATTCATTTTTCAGTTGCTGCTGATTTGAAATCAATTTTGTTACTTTTGATGCAATGAAACTTAAACTTGTGGCAAGTCATTGATTTAGTTTTCTTTCTATAGAATTATGCAAAAACCTAACAATGAAAATTAATCTTTTATATATCCCACAGCATTTTGTGCATTTGACTCATAGTCAAAATAATTTGCATTTATAAAGTTTCCTTTTGTAGAGCTCTTTTCAACTACCAATAATTCTTTATAAAATTTGTAAATTACTAAGTATCC
>CAUZXS010002696.1:7500-10000 GCA_963585895.1 Sepioteuthis lessoniana
ACATATATATACGTATCAATATATATATATATACGTATACGTTTGTATATATATATATATATATATATATACGTTTGTGTACATATATATAATTTCTTTTTCCAAACAGAAATTACTGATATAATTACTCTTTATCCTCATACATATGTCACCTAAAAGACATGAGTATCCCTCCCACCATTAGCTGGGAGATACTAATACGTGTACCTGCCTACAACAAGATTTTAAGAAAATGCCTTCTTTGCCTCTACGATGAATTAGTTATCATCACCTCCCCTTTACAATATACCTTTGTAAATTAAAATCCGAAATATTTTCCCAACGCAAGTATTATATCTCACACTTCGACCCGTACCCATAACCCATGTAACACCGATACTCTTATTAAAAAAAAAAAAAAAAAAAAAACACAAATGGCACCACACTACACCTGAACCACCGTTAGTACCATTTTTTCTTCAACTACCAAAACACCCGCCGCAACCTATGTACCAACTCCTTCCATTAATCACCTATCATTCTTTATAACCCCCCGCCCACAATCTATTGATATTATGTTTTCATGAGTAATAAGCCTCGTCACGCTACATTCATCTTATCTACCACGCACACTTGATCATTTATTATGTGTATGTAATTTGGTTATTTATTATGTGTATTTATTTGGTTATTTATTATGTGTATGTAATTTGGTTATTTCAGTTGATTGCTCTCTAAATTATTCCCACCACAAACACAACACAAAACTTCACAATTGCGTAAAAGAAATGGAATAGAACACAACGAACATTAAACAACAAACAATTTAATATGCTTATAACAGAATATGAAAACAAATAAAATACATGATGTATAAATGGCCTTTTGGAAAATAAAGTTTGACAAGAAGAGAATAAATTTGTTTAAAGATATGTGTATGTTCATGTTAACGGAGTCCGTAAATAAGTCGTTCTTACTTACATTAAGTTTATAGCGGGTTTTATGACAGTGGCGACAGTGTGTCGCGTTGATGAAAGAAAGTCCGTCGGGTTTTTCTTTTGAATATAATTCTCGGCCATTTGAAGAGAGTTCATGAACTTTAGTTGAGGAAGGAAAGAATTTGTTGGAATGTATCGGCTACTGCTTTACTGGCTTAGTGGCTTGTCTTCATCTGTGTTTTCGTTTGTGTGTAAGCTTGTGTCTTGTGTGTATGGCTCCCTAACTCTGTGTTATTTATATCCTACAGGTGGATAAAAGAATCGTCCTAAAATTTTGGCGCGTAGACATTTATTGACCAATTAGATTTGTATTTTTCTATTTTATTTTCGAGCCTAAATATTTTCTGTTAGTTCACTTCCGATCCTAATTTTCTAGAATGTTCTATTCTATGTTTTTAGCTGATTGGTTTTAAAATATAAAAATGTAATTTAAATGCTAATGCGGTTTTGATCCTAAATTTCTAGAATGTTCTTAAGTATGTTTTTATTGCTTATTTTAAAACTAAAAAAATGTGTATCCTATAATTACTATAACGTATAAGTCATATAACATTAACACAATACTGATAACTATTAAGAATAACAATCACAACCCCCTACATCCATACCTCCCATGCCCGTGGTGTAATGGTTATCGTTGTAGGAAATGGACACGGCGACACGAGTTCAAATCCAGGCCGTGATTAATTGCATTTCACATAGCACTAATACCCTTGGGAAAGGTATGAATCTAATTATTCTCCCTTCAGTTATATGTAAATAGTAGGACAGACTAGGTTCTTCAGCCTTGGTGAGTCAACTAGTCTAGGAGAAGGAAAACTCTGAATTCAAACCTGTTAAAATTCGCTTAAAAGTTGACCTTGTGTCACATCATGCCCGAGCGGAGGGGTTGGGTAAATAGGATTACCCACACCTCCCAAAGCAAATCATTTATTTCCTTAATTTTGTAATGATAACATTTTTCTCTTCAGTTATAATCATCATCGTACATTAAAAAAACAAAAAACATAGCTTATACTAACAATTATAGCAACGTCTTATCATTATATCCTTACGTACGTACTATGGTGGATCACTATGATATATACACAATATATCAGGAACACAATACAAATTATTATTGTAATCTAACTCAAATCTTATCCCAACATAAAATACCAACATTGTACAATATTCCATAGTATGTTAGAATACAACATATCCCTCTACATGTCATTTATTGTGATTCTGGCCTACCATACTACACTTGCTTATTTACACTTATAAATCATAATTTTATTTTATTTTCTTCGAAATGCAATGATGATGTTTTATTCCTTAGTTATAATCACCTCCACTAATTATGCACACAAGTACATATAGAAATAAATAAAGAATTTTTTTCTCGGCTCTACTGTAGGAAACTTTGCTACGACGACTTTATCTAATCCGGTAAACAACTTTAAGTTTATAGTGCTGCGTATGCTTCTTCATACACACATACACTAAACATCACTTTCACATCCACACACACAATAATATGC
>CAUZXS010002696.1:15000-70260 GCA_963585895.1 Sepioteuthis lessoniana
AATAGAAATTTAATGAAGCAAATCAAATTGTTCTTTATTACAATTTTTCTTGTTTTCAATTATACCTGAATTGGAAAAATAAAGTCTAAAAAAGTTCAGCATTAAGTTACCCATACTTTGCTTTGAACCTGATAATTTTTTTTCCCCTTAATTTGTATAAAATACCTTGTGTCTAAAGAACCTATTTCTTGATAAAAAAAAAATGATGGTTTGGTTGAACATTGTTATTGACTAATTGATAATCCTTTTAATAAAACTGTTTCAGTAATAAAATATAATGAATTTTATTTTTCCACTTTTCATAATGTAAAAATCTATATTCAACTAGTGCTATACACCTGCCTCCTTTTAATTATTTGTAATTTAGGAGTTAAGGGTGTTTGTTTCATTTTGTTTTTTAATATAAGAAACTGTGGTTTTATTTTACCTTATTTTTATTATCTTTTTCAGTCTGTTGTGAGATGGAAAACTATTTAAAACAACTGATCCCTCTATTTGTACGAGTGTTGCTGTTTGTGTTTTCTAGAACAAGTTGTGGCTCATTATCAATCTTTGACCATCTTCAAAATTTAGGATCTGTTCCCCTCTTCACAAAAAAATAACTTTTTTTTTTTCTACCAAAACTCTCTCTCTCTCTCTCTCTCAGTTCTTATCTGTTTCTGCTTTCTTTCATGCAATTCGTTATCTTGAAATTATCTTGAGATGTGAGAAAAGCAGTTTTTATTAACCTTGCATATCACTGCTCTGCCTTGGACCCAAATAAATGCTCCATAGTAAAAAGCTTTTCCCAAAATTCAAAATAGTTCAGCCATCTTACTTCCTCCTCTCTCTCTTTCTCTCTCTCTTTCACCATGTCTAAACTCAGTCCCCCTTCCTGCCATTTAATGTCTTCTCTCACTGCATTTGTGAACAAATATGCCATAAATATATATATTTCATTGAATATGATGGACAAGGGTAGTTTATTTCTTTCTTTTATACAGTTATTACCAATGGTGGTCAAAAGTATTTGAACAACAACTAAAAACAATTTGGACAGTTTTCATTCATATATCTGCTATTTTACTTGCTAACAAGAAAATCTCAATAAAAAAACAAATTAAATAAAAAAATTTAAAAAAACCTCAATAACCAATCATTGTCTGTCATATTTAATGAAACAAGCCTTAAAAAATGTTCTTTTAAGTTTTAATCTTAATACCAACTTAATATCTCCTCTCTATGAAGCATCTTATAGATGTCTTTGCCTGTGACATTCAGATAAATTTCCTTTTTGTAATATCAAATTATATTATCTAATTTAAGAGTTTTCTTTGATTGCAGTCATATATAATCCTATTTATTACAACCATAATAGTCATTACATTTAATGTATCAAATTTATATGCAATTATGACAACTATTATGGGACAGGAATAGTATTATCTAAATAAGGTTTCAAGAATTTTTTAAAATTGCCCTTTAAAGTTAAAATCAAACCATTTTATTCATTGTTAAATTATTGATCCTAAGATAACACATAACTGTGCCAATCTTGTGGGTAACTATTCAGAAACTTCTTTTAAAAAATTTTTTTTCTTTACCAAATTTAGTTTAGGTTAAAAGTTCGGGTTACCATTACTGGACTAATTGTCACTGATGATTTTTATTTTGTATTAACATACAGATAATTTAAATTTACTGTCAAGTGACTTTTAAAACATTGGTCCCAACTAGATCGAGTTAAGCAATGATGAGCTGATTCAGTACTTAGATAAGTGACTGCTGTGTACCAGACTTAGAAGAGCTTAGTAAAATCTAACTTACACATAAGTAAAATATGTAAACTTGAATCCCGAGTATTAAAAATTTAATAGTTTACATTGAAAAGTAGCATCACTTCCCTTTCTCTGATACTTTTTTGGTTCACAATTTTTTTTTCTTTAAAAAAAATTTGAAAGACACTTTTCAAAGAAAATTTAGTCACAAAAACAATTTCTTTACTGCCAATATTATTCCTTCCAACCAATTAAGGAAGTTAATGAACAATATTTTTCTTGACTTTTGACAAACAAACTATATCTAATTTGCAACCTGTAAATATAATTTATTATTATTTAGTGGTAGTTAGGGAAAATTTTTTCTTTTTCTAAATGAGCAAAATAAAATTTGAAAAAAGTTAAGTTTTAAACAAATTATTTTTATGGGGATAATTATGATTTGGTTTCATTTAAAAATGTTGGCAAATGTCTGGTTTAAACATAATCATCAAGACAAAATTAAATTATTTCCTTAACTAAATTTCAAGCTATTTGCACAATGTCATTGTTTTAGTAAAAATCCCAAATAATGAATGATAATTGTATTTTTTACTTTCAAACATCTTATGGTATTATTTTATATTAATGTTGCCCATCATATCACAGTGGAAAATGTACTTTTGTCATTGTGGGGATTGTCAGGTTTTGTCATTTTTAGTCATCCATATTTTCATTATATATTGGTATGGAAAGCTAAAATAAGTGTGTGGTATGTTTTCTGTTTTACTGGCTATATATATATATATATATATATATATATATATATATATATATATATATATATATATATATACACATATATGAGTAAAATATGAAGTTTAATCAGACAGAAGAAAAAGGAGAAAACGGAAAGAAAAACGCACATAAATACATGAGAAAAATTTATTACTAAATATTTGTTTAGGTCCACCGACATGTTTCAACAAAATTATCAAATATATGAAATTAAGAAAATTTCAGGTTGAAAGTATTTTAGATCATCTTCAGAGTGAGAATTATGGATTTAAAATAAATATATACATACATGTGTATATATATATATATATATATATATATATATATATATATATATATATATATATATATATTATTAATTATATATATATATTATAATTATAAATTTAAAATATATATATATATATATATAAGTGAGAGTAATATAGCACTTGACTGTTAGTTGCTCGCCTATGTAATTATCAAACCAAGTTTCATGATTGCATAGGTGAGAGACTGACTCTCACCGAGCACCATCGACGCTGTGTCTTTGCTACTCTTAGATCTACATATATTTTATCACCAATATTTGAGTACTCTTTATTTATAAATATACCAAACAACATTATTTATCATATATATAAAAGATTAAATTTTATGTACAAATGTGTCAACTCCTTTTTCTTTAATTTAATTTAATTACAATCCCAGATGTTTTTCATAGTAATAAATAAAATATTAACCATATGGATCTTCCATAACTTACTCTCAGCCCACTGCGTCATACAATCTTTTAAATGCACGTTTTAAAAAAAAGACAGTAATTAATGTTTATAAGCCTTACTTTGTTTTCAAGAGGTTTGATTTCACTAATTGTGGACATTTTTCATGATTTTTGGCAGGGGTGTCCTCGTGGTGTAATGGTTAAAGTGATGGACTGCGGAATTGTGGTAAGCGAGTTCGTACTCCAGTCGCACTATTACATTCACTGTCGGGCAAATACCCTTGGGAAAGATATGAACCCTCTTATCCTCCCAGCTATGGGTTAAATAGTACCACTACTGTTCTTCTAGGAGAATGGCTTTGGCATTAAATGACCTACAAAATTTGATATGCCATTAAACAAAGAAACAAAAAAAAGAAAAGAAACCATGATTTTTGTCAGCATGTCATATTGAGTAATTCTCACTGGCAGTGCCCATCTCCTTTCCCTCATGTTACTTACTACCAACAGTATCTGACCTAAATGTCCAAGGTGGATCACCTTTACAAAGGCCAAAGGGCTCTTACTGCCCTATGTGTAGATGGGTAGAAAAGTGGATTCATTCCTTCCCTAAGAACCTTAGTGCCAAATGAATAGAAAATTGACCTCTGTTCCCCTTCTTTATTTTCTATACCATTAGCTATTACTTTGCCTGCAACTTTTCATTAGTTGTAATTTTAAATGATAAAAACAATGAATAGTGAAGAAAATTTATAGGTTTTGGTTTTTTGGTTTTTTTAGATCAGATGTTTGGATAAATCTTTTAAGATACTTTTCACACATCAAATTAGGAATATTAAAATAGTAAAAACAGAACTTTTTTTTTCTTTTTTTAATATTTTGATGTTTATGTTTAAGTAATAACAAAAAACAATACACTGAAAATATTTTGAAGAAAATACTGTTGAATTTTAAGTCGTAAAAACATTAGACAAAATTGAAAAGAAGTTTATTGAATCATTATAAAAAATCAAAGTTGTGGAAACTGCAAGATGAAAATAAAAGTAATAAAATACCATTCTTATATTGGTTGAGAAGTTTACTTTAGATATGGCATATGTCACTAAAAAAAAAATTTTTTTAAACAATGTACCAAGAACTATTTTTTCCCCTTTATTATGAATTCAGGATTAATTATTTTGTTCAAAAACAATGTATTGGTTTGTTTTTGTCTTTGTGTCTTTTTTAATAAAGGTAAAAATGTAGATAATATTAACATCATTTACAGAAGGAAATCTATAATCATTTGAGTATTTGGTAATTTATAGAAAATAGTTTTGAGTGGCGATAAGAGATTTGAAAAAAAAAAAAGAAAAGAAAACAGTGCTCTCCCTTGTATCATTTTAATAAGTATTATATTCTAACAGAAGATACAAAAGCAATTTTAGTTTTTCATCAAAATTTCAACATGGATGACATTTTGTTCGTCTTGAGAGAAATAAAAATGTACCCAAAATTATGTATGATTAATACCATACAATGCAATTATAAAACAATGACTGAGTATTTTAACATATTCAAAATTTTTTATTCTGAATAAGTACAAAAAAACTCTTGTGAAACAACTATACAAAAAAAGTTGGCAACCATAGTCGAGGGTGACCTGAAGGTTCCCTTTTCGATAGCTACTGCACCAAGGTGTAGAGGAGGGTGCTATTTCTTTCCCTGGATTGCTCCACTTTACCCATAATCCATACCTTATAATGCTGAGTGTTAAGCTAGGAGGCATCATGTACCATTTTTTAAATCTTTGGTATGACTTGACCTGGGATTGAAGCCAGGTCTCCTAGGCCATTGGCGAACACATACACAATTCCCTAACCTCAAGGCATAAAATAGCCCCAATGACATTAAAACCAATTAATCTTATTTATTCTGTTGTAAGAGTTTCCCAGTTGTGTCTTTGATGAAATTGTTTTAAAATTAGAATTTTAAAATGGTAACAAAAATCCTGTGTCAGGACTCTAAACAGATTTTCTTTTAATTATTAATTTTTTCAAATCATGAGTTACAATAACATACATACATATAGTATGAGTTACAATAACATACATACATATATATATATAACATCAGTGTAGTAAAGTAAAGTTGGTGACCTTAGTCAAGAGTGACCAGAAGGCTCCCTTTTCAAAAGCTACTACACCAAGGTATAGGCAAGGGCATTAATCCTTTCTCTGGATTGCTCCACTTTACCCTTGATCCTTACTTTATAATGCTGAGTGTTAAGCAAGATGGCATCAAGTACCATTTTTTTTAGTCTTTGGTAAGACTCGACCTGGGACTGAAACCCAGTCTTCTGAAACAGTGGCAAACACTCTACTCATTAGGCCAATGGCCCACTCAGGTTGAGTCATACCAAAGTCTCAAAAAATGGTACTTGATGCCACCTTGTGTGTGTGTGTGTGTGTCAGTATGTAGTTAGGCAGCAGTTGTTCATTTAAGCATGTTTCATTAAATAATAAAGACAAATTTTGTCTGTATAATTTATTTAAGATCCTTTCAAGTTTTCTGATAAGTATCTTAGTTTCAGGTTGGGATTGGTAGATGAATTTTCCAAAATAGTGCGTATGTTGATGTTACCACTACAAGTCTTTCCAGATGACTTACAATGCACCTTAATGACTTCAGTTCTATTGCCTTTCATCTTAAGAACCATTCTATCCCTAAATCCATATTTCGAAAAATTCTAGTTGAAAACACCACTATAATCGCACACAAAATTGATAAGCTACCACTACAAATCCTAGAAGCCCTACATATAAAAACAAAAAAACCTAAAATCAATAGGAATAATTTTGAAAATATCGATAATGTTTTGAAATGTTTTTAGTATTTTTTTAATCCTGTATTCCTATTTCCATTAATAGCGTTCCCTTTTTAGATAGTGTTCCCTTTTTTAAATACATCAGTTACCCTGTTTTATCCAACTTTGCATTCCCATATTTTTGTTATGGTATAAACTTTCAAAAACTTTCAAAACTCTTTTAAAAAACAAACACCTTACACAAGCAAACAACCCCTTATGATGGCTTATGAAGGGTTCGAAAGTGCACAGGACAATTTGGGGAAATTCATCAACCAATTTCAACCTGAAACTAACACACTTATCAGAAAACTTGAAAGGATCTTAAATAAATTATACAGACAAAATTTGTCTTCATTATTTAATGAAACATATATATATATATATATATATATATATATATATATATATAAAATAATCATATATACATCAGAATTTGCATTGCCATAGAAATAGGTGGGGATCAGATATCTATCTCACCAAATAATAATTGTTAGCTTTAAATATATGTTGCCCAGTTGGCTGGGGCTGTAGAATACATCAACTTCTTCTTTGCAGAGGAGTAAGACCCCCACAACAACTGTCCTGGATATGACACCAAACAATCTGATGGTGAGGTTCCAGCAATGCTGGAACTTTGGAGAATGTGGAGTACTCCTTCATTGCCATTGTTCCCAGGTCCATTCTTGCCCGGAGTGGTAGTACCTGATAAGGGTGCTATCTATGGGTTAAATAGAACTAAACCATGCTTCCTTCACTATACTGATCTTTGCATTTAAACTGCATATTTATGCTAAGCTGAATTGTTTTAAAATAGAAGTTTTGACATATAGACAGAATTTGGCATTAAATAACCTACAAAGGTTGATATGCCATAAAACCCAAACACCCAACCAACCAACCATCAAATATATGATTGTTATCTACATAACGTCTATAGAAGAAATTTTTAAAAAATGTTTTACTCTTGATGTGAATTAATTTTAATGTTAAGTTTTACTCCTTCCTTTTTAAGGGCCTGTTATAAATATTGTCAAATCTTAGCTGGTTAATTCTAAGCTTTTCTTAAACTATCTGATGACAGGTATGAAGATATCTTAGTTATGATTAAAGGAATCTTTTATTTTTCTGTAGGCCCTGCTGTTAGCAAAATTCTCAAATAATTATAAAAAGAAAATTCCAAAGCTAGAAATCTGTCCTCATTCCACCCCAATACCTTCAATTGGGTAAATGAATCATATTGTTAATCATCAACTGTGCTTCTAAAATTTTTAATTAATGTGTACCACATGCAACCAAATTTAATTTCCTTTCACTTCATGAATAAATTAATTGAATATTGAATTACAAAACGTTACAAATTTACAAGTGTTTAATAAAATTTACATGAGAAAAGAATCAGTAAACTATAAATGCAAACACATCTTTTAATTCTTGAATTCTGTTTTTAATGAAAACCTTGGATTGATGAGACCATGAATATTTGGTTGCAGTTTTTGGAGTTTTAGCTGCATATCACCACTTTCTATGTTCAAAGTACTTCTCTGTTTGCTTAGTAAATAATGCACATGGTTAAACCCAGATTCCACCGAATACGAACTTGGAAAAGGTAGTAAAATGGGATCAACAGTTGCAAAAAGCTTGGGAAATTTTGCTATAGTTTTTCATTCATCCATTTATATTTAATTCCTTTGTTCTTTTTTTATCATTTTTGTTCTCCTGTTATATTGGGTTATATAAATGCAAACTAGTTAGTTCACCCCCCACACTGCTTGTGGACCTCTATGCTAAAATTTTATTCACCTCCAGAGGACTATGTGGACCCCTTTGAGAAGCTCTGATCTATAAGAACTTTCTCCGCAAGCAAAGGAGAGGAGAGCTAAAATGTAACTATTTTTGTCCACTATTTGGAAAGGTTTGAAGGATAAAGCTGATAAGAACAGATACTACACTTTGATCTTAGCCAAAAGGCCGAGAAGGTTTGAAGGATAAAGGTAATTGTTTAGAATAGGCTTCTATTCTGGAAAGCAAGAAAATGTACACGGTATGAATTATTTGTCGCTGCCTCCCACCAGACAGGACTTGACACAAGGTCAAAAACCTGAAGGCCGATTAAAGTGGGGACAAAGGGAAGGGGAAAGTTGGGAATGAGCTGAGACTCAAACCCTGCTGGTCTATGCTGCTCATTGACCCTGTAAGTGCAATGTGGGTCTAATGAGTCAAGCAGTTTCACGAACCCAAATCTGGGCCCAGCCATGTATGCTGGGTTGTAGCTTGAACTAGACAGAAAGTTCTAGTGCTATACATAGGGGACAAAGGTTGCAGCTCACCCACCTGAAGGTGGCCCAACTGAAGCTGGGGGCTTTTCGGCCTTGAATCTGCCATTGATTTCAATATCCCATCCAGCACGAATGCCAGACGGCCCAGCAAAGGTCAGGTAAGTATGATGTCACAGTATTGTGTAGAATGTGAAACACAGCCCAAGTTTTAAGTTCAGCAGACCCATCCACAGCTCTAATTCTAACCCTAAAAAACCCACTGAAATGCCTTCTATTTTATGAAATTGTCCTATACTTAACCCCACCCCACAAAAAACTGTTATTTTGTTTTATGTTGTTGTTGTTTATTCTTTTAATTTAATCTCATACGTTTTTAAATTGTACTCAAAGCTGTGTGACATGTGACACCATACTTTTGTATTCATTTCTTTACATTCTTAAACTGACACCAGTTCTAGACATGTAAAGTAAATTTGGTGACCATAGTCGAGGGTGACCCAAAGGCTCCTTTTTCAATAGCTACTACACCGAGATGTAAGGGAGGACACTCCTCCATTCCCTGGATTGCTCCACTTTACCCTTGATACATACCTTATAATGCTGAGTGTTAAGCAAGGAGGTATCAAGTACCATTTTTCTTTAAGTCTTTGGTATGACTCAACCTGGAATTGAACCCCGGTCTACCGGACCATTGATGAACACTCAACCCACTAGACCAATTAAGTACCTGGATAAATAAAAATGTATTTTGTTGGGGAACACTGGATGCTTTGAACCAAGGTAAACAATACAATTAATTTAATCTAAAAAGGGAAACCACAAAACTTAGAGAAAATGGAATCTTGAGTGAGTGTCTTGACTGTAAAGGATCTTGATTCTCTCATCTTCTTTGGCAAAGAATTTACTTTTCTGAGAAGGTACTATTTACCAACCCCCTCCGCTCGGGCAGGATATGACACAAGGTCAATTTTTTTAAGCGAAGTTTAACAGGTTTTGAATTCAGAGTTTCTGAGAAGGTATATTGCAAAATGTTATTTGCAAAATGTTATTTGCAAAATGTTATTTGCAAAGTGAATGAATATAACAAAAATGAAAAAGACAAACAAATTTCCTAAAGTAGAAATATATCCCCAAACGATAACTTTGTTTAAAGAGAAATGTGTTATCATTTAACTTTCACCAAAGCTGTTAGCTCATTGCATTATTCCTTGTTGGATACATTTCATTAAGATATTGTTAAACCTTCAGGAGGTGCCCGTGGTGTAATGGTTATCGTCATAGGAAATGGACACTGCAACACGAGTTCAAATCCTGAACGAGACTGATTGCATTTCACATAGCACTAATACCCTCAGGAAAGGTATGAATCCAATTATTCTCCCTCCAGCTATGGGTAAATAGTAGGGCAGACTAGGTTCTTCAGCCTTGGTGAGGCAACTAGTCTAGGAGAAGGAAAACTCTGAATTCAAACCTATTAAACTTTGCTTAAAATTGACTTTGTGTCATATCCTGGCCTAGCGGAGGGGTTGGGTAAATATGGATATGCTGCAAAAGATGCGGAAAAAAGAACTAATAAAGTAGAATATCCATTTGTTGAATAAAAGTTATTTTTGGTATCCATGGGTCTTCAAGTGACCACAACATGATTTATGGGAGGTGCCCGTGGTGTAATGGTTATCGTCGTAGGAAATGGACATGGCAACACGAGTTCAAATCCTGGACGAGACTGATTGCATTTCACATAGTACTAATACCCTTGGGAAAGGTATGTATTCAGTTATTCTCCCTCCAGCTATGGGTAAAATAGTAGGGCAGACAAGGTTCTTCAGCCTTGGTGAGGCAACTAGTCTTGGAGAAGGAAAACTCTGAATTCAAACCTGTTAAACTCCGCTTAAAATCATTGACCTTGGGAGTTGGTAAATATGGATATTGTTAAACCTTCTTCCCTTGATAGTATTTTCTGTCATCTTGGTTTTTGTTGTTGTTGTTGTTATTGTTCAAACACACTTAAGAAAATGAAAATTCTTTCCCCATTTCATAAGGCGGCAAATATAATGGGTGGAATGCAGTTTTGTGCATAAGAAAAAAAATTTATTGGAGTTTCCCAATTGCAATATATTATTGGTGTCAGGAGGAGAAGGTATAATGCACAACTGAGTTTTTTTATTCACTGATACTTCTAAAAACAATTGTTTTATAAAAGTTTTAGAAGTAATGATGTTTTTGCTTGTTTTTGTTGTTTTTTGTTTTTTTTTTATTCCTAATTTTAAAGTTGAAATATTTTGAACGAGAAACGCTTTTGGGGTGGGGTATATCACACAAGATCCAAAATTTTTATATAATGTCGACTAAAGTTGTTTCTCACCTTCATACATTAAGTATATTTGGGCAACTAAAGTTGCTCTTTTCACCAAAAGGATTTTTTTTTTTTAAAAAGCTACAGTGTTTGTATTGTATCATCATTACTGGAAGATTAATTTTTAGTTGTAGAGTTGCTTATTTCTCTACTTACCTTCTGATAGTCATTGTTAACTTGACAGATATCACATCATTTAAAAAAATTAATCTTCATGTTTTTCAATCTGATTACTTACCTCCCTTGAATCATTTGCCATATTTGATTAATAAAAAAAATTTAAAAAAATACAAAACAGACGGCTGCAAAAATATTACATTAATAAATGCTTCTAAATTCTATAAAAAAGAATACATCTGACTAGTGTGGAGAATTTTGTTGTTCTGTGCATCTTGGCATAAATATCAAAAACAGAAACCAAAAAAAAATGTAAAGTGGATCAGACATGGAAAATTAACAATTGAAAAGTAGGAATTCTTGGGCGGTGGATGAGTTTCTGAAGTCATTTTATTGTAGGAGGCAGGCACACACAAACTGCAACTCATGCATGGTAATCACAAAATGCTTGGTTCCCTTGTCATTTTCTTTCAGAGGCACCTCAGGTGCCAATCAATAAATTCAGCCCTGCTCCTTTTAAATAAAGAGGCAGGTGCTGCCTGGGGGAAAGGCCATCTGGAGCCATGCGTCTAGCTTTAGAATAAATCAACCATCTGGTATAAATGCCAGATGGGATCAGAATTCTTAAATGAACTGAAAGTTTTCTGGTTAAGCTGGAAAGAAAAAATATGGTACAATATTTAAAAGATTACCTCAAAGGATTTTCTCTTGTTGGAATTTAGGTCTCAGAAAGTTTAATCTCTGAAAGTATTGAGGGACAGTCCTGGATTTGAAAAAATTACCATAAAAAACATTGGGGTGGAAGTGAGGGAAGACACAAGAGGAAAAAAAACGTTTGTCAAGTTGAAAATTCTAAAAATAAAACTTTAAAAATGCAATGAATTTTTATGATGATTCTTGATGTGTATTATTAATATACATCAAGCCTCATATCAAAAATCCAGACAGATAATATCAAATTGGTATTGACCCAATGTATTGTAATGAATTCATTCTTATATAAACATAAAAATTCTTGAACACTGAAATGGAGAAGGAAAAAAAAAGCTTCTGGTTTGTATACTATTTACTAAATATTGTCTTCTGCAACTGCTGGCGTGTTACCTCATACTTTCTCTGCTCTGGTTTCTGTCTGTTTGCTAATAGTTGCCAGCACATGGAACACTTGGCTGAGATTAACCTATTCATTGCCAAATTATCAGGGTAAAATAGGATAATCAGTTATAAACCTTTATATTCTCTTTTTTTTTTTTTGTAAACAATTTTACTCAGATTACAGGAAATATAATCTTGAATTGATTCTGATTACTTTCATAAAAAAATAATTTCATTTAAAATCTAAAAAAAATCTCATCATTGTGTCAAAATGATTTAGCAGTGTGATGAACAGATGAACACGTGGAAAGATGACTGCAGTGTTTGCTTTTAAAAGCAACAAAAAATTCAGAAAAAAAATTATGAATGTTTTAACCGTTAAGATTAAAAAACCATGTGGCTGACACACAGTTGAAGTTGTAACAAAATTTGTAACAAGTTGTGACACGAGTGTCATTGAAAAATAAGGATCACTGATGTTTCCTAATGGTTTGTTTAAAATGTGGGTATTTTCTTTTTAAGTGTAGTTGAATACAGCTGTGTGCTAATGATTTGACAAAAGTTTTACCTAACGGTTAAATTATGCCCAGTGCTTAAATTATACCTGGTGGTTAAAGAGTAAGGTTTGAAAGAGCTTAGTATTCCTTCTCCATAAAAAAACCCCCATGAAACAGTAGTGTCAAGAAACAAAAAAAAATTATACCCACTACCATTTTCTTTCTATTCTTTTCTAATTGAACTAAGTATCTACCAATATCACCAGTTGTCTATTGGACTATTGACCAATGCATGAATGAATTGGTCAGTCCAATCTACATAGCTGACAGAAGTTGCTTTTTTTTTTCTTTTTTTTTTTTTGGTGGGTAGGGAATCATTTTTTTTTTTTTAACTATTTCATTCTATGGATTTATTCAAACAGTTTGACAGCATTCTTTAAAAATGTTCCTTCCTTTAAGCTATCTCTATGTCTATTTTCTTAGAAATTTTTCACAGGTGAATATTTAGGTGCTTGTCCAGAATAGGACAACAAAGAAAATTTCCATTATTTCTTCAGTAATGTACAAAAAAAAAAATGATGTAAAAATGTAATACTCAAGCTTACCATCCAGGTAAGAATAAGTTTCAATGATTTGCTTCATTTTATTTCTGTACAGTTATATTTTTAAAATTACGTCTTCAACTAGCTACAATTTGTACATCAGCCATATTTTTCTCTTTCCCTCTTCCAACTTCAAGGAAACTGTTCACTTATAGTGGACGTTAGGATTGTAACTTTTTAAAAATTAGCTGTTTATACAGTACCCGCCCCCCCAAAAGACGAGAAGCAAGTCACTGAAACTGATTCTCAACAGGATGGTGAATGTAATTCTCTCTCTCTCTCTCTCTCTCTCTCTCTCTCTCTCTCTCCCAATATCTTAAGAAGTGAAGATTTATCTAATCAGCTGCCTTTTGTTAATGAAATTAAGCTAGTTATTCGTCTTGTCACTGGTTCCTATGGACAACCTATGGTACAGAGAGAGAAGGAGAGAGAAAGAGAGCAGTGCTATTAACACACACTTGAAAAATGTTGGCTGCAACACTAATACAGTGTAACCCGGATATAAGAGAAACCCGGATATCAGATTTTTTGGTCTCAAATTAAAGCCTGTGTTTCCTAAACAAAATAGACCAAACCCGGATATAAGAGACTAACTCTCCGGTCCCGACAACTCCCTTATATCCGGGATACACTGTAATAATATTAAACTAAAAACTTTAAACTGACTGATAATACCTGATTTTCTGCTCGAATTTCCGTGTTACATGAATGCACACTTTATCCACAGGGAGGATAATCCTTGAAATGATTAATTTTTTTATGAATGAAATAAAAATATTTGAAATCTATGAATTTTTTCTTGTTAATTATTTCTATTCAATTTGTAGGATTTTAATCTTCAGATGAAAAATAAAACTGCAATGTGCATCTTGTTTTATACAAGATTTTATATAACGGGTGATATAGCTAGATCATAGTAAAAATAAATCACATCAATTGTTCAGTATATGCACAATTTCCAGATCATATGTATTTGAAAATAAAGACTTTTGTATTTACTCACCCCCGACACAACAGGCAGAAGGCAAACACAACGTCTGATTTTAAGTGGAGTAGAGATGATTTAATAGCAGAGTTTAACTTACCGGGCATTTGCCCTACTAAGACTAAAGAGCCCTGTCTACCAGCGGCAGACCAAGGGAGGGGCCCCAGACGGCTCTTCATGTTAGCGGCATTTTGCAGGTGAAAAACAAAATTGAAGACTCTATCGTTCATTTTTATGTTATGATGTCTCAAAAAAGAAATCTCATCCTTTTGTTTGGAAGATCACAAACGCATGACATGCCGCCCCTTTTGGCGACCTCAACTTTTTATAAGCTCAGGCGAATGTCTTAGATGTCGGTACTTTCAGCGACCTCTTCTTGAGACTACAAGACCACACCAGGAAATTTCAAGAGATATCCCCACTATATTGTATATTTTCTATAACCAATATATGTTTCCTTCACGTGTTTTTGTATTGTGATAATCAACCTAAATAAATTTTTGATCGTTTTTAAATCCTTTTTAATAAAAATAGAATGTCCAAGGATATTTTTTCAATGATTTCAAAATCAATGATGTACGTGTTAAAATTTCAATGAAATTTTTGATATTTTATTCATTAATAAATAAACTTTATTATGAATTACTTCATTGATTTAAAAAGCCTTGAGAAAATATTTTTAGTACTTAACAGGAAGGTTTCGGTGTTTGGTCTTTTGAATAAAAAAAGATTTCAATTGCTAATTTTTACATTTCCACAAAAATCAAAAATGAATAGACCACATATAAAAAGGTATTAAATTTACGATGTGAACACCCATAAAAAGTTATTTGAAAATTTTAATTTTATTTTTTTAAGGCAAAAAATCAATTTTATACTGTATTTTTTTCTTGTGGAGTTTTAAAAACAATGTTTTTTCTATGGGTAGATCCCAAAATGAATTTCCCCTGATGCAATTTACCAACATTTTATTTACTTAAAATATTTTCAGTGAATTTGCAAAACCTTCGAACCCTTCTGCTTAAGATAAAATATTTGTAATTGAATATAGATTCATTTAATTTATCTAAAAATGTATGATTAAAACTTGCCAATGTAGGATAGTATATTTTCCGAGATATTAATATATCTTTAAAAAATTTACGAACGATTTCTCATTCAGATTAAAATTAAGTGAAGAAATAAAGAAAAATCATCTTCTTCCTTGAAGTCTAAAAATTTTAAGATTATATCATGGGGAAATAAAACTGATCTTTTAACTTTTGAGTTGCGCTCCTTCCCACACTAGAAGTCTTTTAGGCGGAAAATCAAAATTAAAGAAAAAATAGAATATCGCATTTTTCCAAATGATTTTGTTGAATTATAATTTACATTTTTCTTTTATTGTCCATAAAGTGAGAACAACTGTACATTATTTTATTTATAATTTGATAAATTGAAATTTACGATTTTTTTTTTTACATATCACGGGATACTGATGAGATTTAAGAGCAATATCATTGAATCAAAATGAGGATTATTGTTGATTTTGATTGTAGATGATAAGGCATATGGATTTTAAGAAATATTTAGGTTTTATTGCCCCAATGATGTTTACCCATAATATATTTTATGAGTCTGAAGAGCCAATCCTGGAACAGACTACGATACACAGCCAGAACGCCTACAAAGAGTTGGACTGACCAGTTATCATTGGTAAAAAAAAACCTGTTAACTTCAAAACGTAAGTTTTATTTTTCTATTTTTCAATAACTGAAACATTTTAGAACCAAACAGCCTTCATTTAAATATTGAAATTAGGAAGATACTATTTTTGCCAGTCCCCGCACGATAACGACTTCCCCGTTATTTTATTTCTATATTTTTTCTAGGATAACGGCTATGATGTCATGAAAAGAGTCAAAACTATTAATTCATAACACACACACACACACACACACACACACACACACACACACAAACACACACACACAAAAAAAAAACAAAAAACAAAAAAACAGTTTACTTATTTGGTTATCTTCAAGATATGCAATCCCGAAATTTTCAAATTATTTCTTACGGGACTCTGTATTCATAGCAGCAGCAGAAGCCAGTCTCTTACGCTCTTTTCATCTGCTTTTTTTCGGGAAATTCTGAAATGATGTTTGATTTCTTTTCAATTCATTGTTAAAAATGTTTTCGAATTTTATAATTAAAAAAAATCATTGATATTTTAATTGAGAAATGCCCAAATTAATTTATTGTAAAAAAAATATATATATTTAAGAATTCAGACGAAAAACAACAACTTTATATATAAAAAACAAACAAACAGTATACTTGGCTGACTCCTGCTGCTAATTTGAAGGAGGCATTCATTTAAAAAAAAAAAAGTTGAAAAATTTGGGAGTGCGTGTCTTGAAGATAGACAATCAGTTGCTTTTTGTTTTGGAAAACCTTGATATAAAACATGGGGTCAATTGAAATATCTACCCCAATTTAACAGTAGAATCTCCTCCCAGACCGATCAACTGCCGATCTTTGAAACTTATTAAAAATGAATTTCTTTATTTCAATTGGTTCTTTTCGTAGAAAAAGACTGGGGATTTTTTTTTAAATAAAGAAAAACATTCGTAGTTTAGTCGAACCAGAAATATACGAGTTTTAAAGATTGATTACATTTTGAAAGTTTTTGCTAAACTTGCAATTTTTAAAATTCGAAAACTGTATAAATATCAAACTCTTCAGTAACAAACCATTCTACATTAAATTTGAATTTCTTTGAGATTTTTAAACTAAACATTTCCAGAAAAACAAAATCAAGAGCATATAACAAGTTTAACTTTTTATATTAGTATTACAAAATAAGAATCTGTGTAAGTGTAGTGAATCTGAAAGGCAGAATCTGCATTAGTGAAATGGACCAGCAAGGTGGTATGAGTTACATCCCTTAGACAATATTGTCTAAGTCTCGGACGGACAAGAGAAGAGGAGGAGGGACGCTGAGTCAGTGAACGCGTCGAGTAAAAAAAGAGACAGGACAGCGGAGGATAAAAGCTGAAGAAGAAAGAAGGACTGTTTACTAAGAAGTTGATTTCCCGTGGTTTTCTTGTGGTCAAGGAGGCATACCCTTCACCCTCTTTTGTGTATTACATTTATCCAAAAACAATTTAAATTACATTAAGATTATTTAGGTGTAAAATTTTCAAATATTACGCTTTAAAGTCTTCCATAACGATTTTTAAGATATCTTTAAATATTCATTTAGGATCAACAGTAGAATCGCCATTCCAACTTAACTGTAAAATCCCTACCAAGCAAGTCTGGGGGACAGAGATTCTTCAATTGATCCAAATTATTTTTTACATCGAGTTGTAGAAACACAAAAAGATTAAAGATTTGTTTCTCTAAAAAAAAAAACATAAACAAAATTAAATCAGAAGTGTAAATATTTAATATTGACTTTAAATGTTGATTGTTTTAAAATCTTTATTTTAAAATACGATTGTTTTTAAAATAACCGGCTGAACTGATAGAAATAAATAAGTTGTTATTAAATATTTCTGTTCTTATTAGTTTAATTTCATAACTATTTTTCATAACATCGAACGGTTAAAGAATATATGCCGGCAAAATAATGAGTGGGTAGTTAATGAGCCTAAAATATATAGTGTCAGTCAATTCTCTGGAGAATGAGTTAATGTTTAATACAAGTACCAGAGGTGAATATTTCTTGTAAAAATTTAATTAATTTTTATTACGACCATTACTGTGGATTAAATTTTGAATTATTATATTGAATATAATAATGAAATAAAAAGAGATAAGAAAAATGTATACGAAAAAAGGATAGTAAATTTTAAAAATTGAATTTAAGAAAAGACTTAAACGATCATTGGCTGTATTGGATAAACTTCTATTTTTAAACAATATTTCCCTATGACATTAGAAATGCGAATAGGTCACGAATGTGACAAGCTAAGTTTGGAATAGTTAAATGATTATCAACTTTTTTTACTGTTGAAAATCACTTTAGTCAGAACTAGTTAATACCTACAGACTCTAATAACAGTGGGGCCATTTTTTCTAGGGGTGAGTTACTGCCCTTAGACTTTTGTTTTTTTAGTTGTTGTTGTTATAAAATAAATGAAACACCTCGTATGTTGATAGCAGTCCTGATGTGTTGCTTCGTTATTTGACTGGAAGTTATCTCATGTCTAAATGACTAACTGCGCTTGCCAGAGAGAAAAAGGCATGTCTCCTTTCTTTTTAAGGGTTTAAGTCAACAAATTCCCAACAAAAGGTTATGAGCCCAGGAAGTGCGAGTCACGTCGAGCGCATTTTCCGCCATCTTTAATTTGTCGTTCTCGGAAGAAGTTTTTGTGTCGTTTATGATTTAAATGTCTTTTATATTATTTATAATTGAAATATTCTTAAACATAGCGATAGAGACAAAACTTGTTAATCTTGTGCCGCTGAATGGGACAAATTATGCTACTTGGAAGGTACAATGCAAAATGGCATTAACAAGAGATGGTGTTTGGAACGTCGTTAATGGAACAGAAATTGTTCCCGATTCTAGAACAGAAATGGGATTACATGCGAAGTATTTATCACGCAAAGATCGCGCATTGGCGACGATTGCACTCTCTCTAGAACCGTCACTTTTGTACCTAATTGGGGATCCAGACGATCCGGGAGTAGTATGGAAAAAAATTAGCTGACCAGTTTCAGAAGAAGACGTGGGCTAACAAACTAGCATTAAGGAGGAGATTATATTCTCTTGAATTGTAGGAAGGTGATTCTGTTCATAAACACATAAAATTGATGGCAGAAACATTCGATGAGTTATCTGTTATCGGCGATTCCCTTAATGAGGAAGATAGAGTAATACATCTCCCGGCTAGCCTTCCCGAATCTTATGATATGTTAGCGACAGCAATTGAAGCCAGTCAAGATGTACCTAAATGGGCTTTAGTCACAGAACGACTGCTATACGAGGAAAATAAAATGAGAGAAAAACAAACTGGTGGTGCTGAGCCAAAAGCCATGACATCAAAACACCATATCAACAAAAAGGGACCAAAATGTTTTCACTGTGGTAAATTTGGACATCTGAAACGTAACTGTCATCTACGCGGAGAAGACTCTAAAGAAAGTGTAAAAAGGGACTATCCAAAAAAGAAAGCTTTCTTAACGAAGAAAACGAAAGTGGAGCCTAGTTGTTCTAAAAGCGAACATGTTGTTGGATTGTTTGCTCACCATGCATTAACAACCAATAATAATGAAAAGAGTTCATGGGTCGTGGACTCTGGAGCGACATGTCATATGTGCCATGATATTGATAAGTTTATCAATATGAAAAAAATTAGATAAAGCAGTGGATATAACCCTCGGTGATGGACACTCAGTAAAAGCATTTGGAATAGGGACTGTTGATTTTTTGACGAAAAACAACAAAGATGTAGATTATTTGAGACATTATATGTTCCCAAGTTATCTTACAACTTGCTTAGTGTGTCTAAGGCTACCAGATCAGGAAAATCGTTTACATTTAGAGTCATGTTGTCATCCTCTGGATGAAAAACGGAATGTAGTAGCTACAGGTTCAAAAGTTGGTAACCTGTACTACTTGAACTGTATTGATGAACAGGGAACAACCCATGCAGCAATTATATGCTCGATTAGTAACACAAAGGAGGAGATTTGGCATCGACGTTTTGGTCATCTTGGAATGAAGAATTTCCAGAAGCTAGCAACAGATCAACTAGTAAATGGACTTGACTATGATGTAACAAAGGACATAAAATTTTGTGAGCCATGTATGGATGGAAAACATTACCGTTCTTCATTTCCAAAATCTGGCGGTAGGCAAGCCATAAAACTGCTCGAAATTGTGCACAGTGATGTTTGTGGAAGATTAGAGGCAAAATCACTCAGTGGAGCAGAATATTTTGTCACATTGATTGACGATAAATCAAGATATGTATGGATGTACATTCTTAAAAGCAAAAGCGAAGCTTATAAAAAATTCCTGGAGTGGAAATCGATGATGGAGAAACCCTGTGGTGAAAAAATCAAGACACTACGCTCTGATAATGGCGGTGAATACACTTAAAAAAAGTTTGAAGATTACTTAAAAAGGAATGGTATTCGCCATGAGCGCACTGTTCCTAAAGCACCAGAGCAAAATGGAGTAGCTGAGAGAATGAATCGGGCGTTGGTGGAAACTGTACGAGGAATGTTGTCAGATTCGGAGCTACCTAATAAATTTTGGGCAGAGGCCCTATCGACAGCTTCATATGTTCGAAACCGAAGCCTAACAACTGCCGTAAACGCGATGACACCATATGAAGTATGAAAAGGCTACAAACCAAATGGTAATCATTTACGCATTTTTGGATGTAGTGCTTATGCTCATATACCAAAGGATAAAAGATCTAAAATGGATTCTAAAGCAAAGAAGAACATATTCCTTGGATATGGCTTGGGTGTTAAAGGGTATAGACTCTTTGATACAGACACATCGACTGTCTTCCATAGCAGAGATGTCATATTTGATGAAACAGAATCCATAAGTGAACAGGGGACAGAAGAAGTTGAAAATCAACCTTTAGTGGAGGTTGAATGTGAAAATATCAGCAGTGATGACGATGAGGCCACAGAACCCCGAAGATCACCAAGGATTAGAAAAGCTCCAGATCAGTATGGTGAATGGGTATACATGGGTATATATAAAACTACACCAGTTGGACATAACCACGGCATTTTTGAATGGTGAGTTAAATGAAGACATATATATGAAGCAGCCGGAAGGATTTGAAGTCAAAGGCAAAGAGCATCTTGTCTGTAAACTGAATCGAAGCCTATATGGTTTGAAACAGTCGCCAAGATGTTGGAATGAAGCTCTTAACAGTCAACTGAAGAAGATGCATTTCAAACAGTTAGAAAATGATCCTTGTATCTACACACTAACTTCAGGAGGAGAGATCTTCATGGCAGCTGTTTATGTTGATGATATTATTCTGGCGAGCAAGTCTTCGACACGTATCCAAGAATTCGTTAAAAGCATCTCAGAAAGTTTTGACATCAAGTATATGGGAAAACTCTATTACTTCTTGGGTGTCAAAATTGCTTATCCAGGGTCAGGAAAGATCTGGATCGGACAACCAGCATATACAGCAGAAGTCTTGAAAAGATTTCAAATGGAAAATTCCAAATCTTCAGCAACGCCAATTGATACTGGTGCAAAGCTAACCAAAGCCACTGAGGACAGCAAGTTATTCAATCAAGAATTGTATCAGTCGGCAATCGGAAGTCTATTATATCTTTCAACAAGAACAAGACCCGATATTGCCTATGCTGTCAGTAATGTAGCCAGATTTTGTTCCAAGCCTACTATTTACGCATAGTCCCTTAAACACATCATGCGTTATATATATGGTATACGGAACTTTGAGTTGCAGTATAACAAGGAGAAAGTGGCGGATTTCATTGGATATTCTGATGCAGACAGGGCAGGTGATTTGGATGACCGCAGGTCAATTTCAGGCTACCTATTTAAATTGAGTGGAGCTGCTGTCAGTTGGAGAAGCAAAAAACAATCTTGTGTGGTATTATCTACAGCTGAAGCAGAATACATGGCATTGGCAAGTGCAGCACAAGAAGCTGTATGGATGCAACGTCTTCAAAATGATCTCAATGAAGCCTCAGTTAAATCAACACTCATATATGAGGATGACCAATCCACAATATGCATGGCGAAAAATCCACAATATCATGGACGAGCAAAACATATTGACATTAAGTTCCATTATATCCGTGAACAAGTTGAAAAGAAAGCTATTCAACTTGAATATTGTGAAAGCAAGAACATGGTTGCTGATATGATGGCAAAAGCACTTCTGAGCTCACAATTTGTGAAACTCAGAGAAATGTTTGGTGTTAGAGAAATTATGGAACAAGTATGACTGCAAGTGGGGAGGGGTGTTAAAATTCACTTTAGTCAGAACTAGTTAATACCTACAGACTCTAATAACTGTGGGGCCAGAGGTTATCTGCCCGAAACCATTTTTGTAGGGGTGAGTTACCTGTCCTTTGACTTATGTTTTTTTAGTTGTTGTTATAAAATAAATGAAACACCTCGTATGTTGATAGCAGTCCTGATGTGTTGCTTCGTTATTTGACTGGAAGTTATCTCATGTCTAAATGACTAACTGCGCTTGCCAGAAAGAAAAGGTATGTCTCCTTAATTTTTAAGGGTTTAAGTTAACAAATTCCCAACACTTACAAGCCTTCTTTCAGCTTTGTGCTAAATTGTATCAAGGTACAACAAATAAATGAAAATGCCGTTGAGTGTGCTCTTTTCCTATTTATTTATTTTTCTATTCTTTCATCGACTAGAATTAGTAAACAGCAAAAACTGAGTGGTGCAGGTGCCGCAATTTGAAAGCTACCAGAGAACGCGAGGAAAGAAATTGTGCTGCATCTTTACATGTTTTTCTACGGAGGATATATATAGCTAAAGCAAAATACCAAGACAAGGATGCTGGACGTACATCAGAATAAGGAGGGAAGGAACATGGGGGAAAATGCGACCCTGGTAGAGACAAATATAGAAATAAAAGTTGAAGAGAAATTTCTTGTAGGAATTAACGTCGTTAAAGAAATTGAAGGTGACAATGATGATGCGTCAAAGGAAGAGAGCTCCAGTGCATGCAGTAAGGACAGGTATGAATATGAAGAAGGGACTGGTGAAGTTACTGGGAATAAAGAACAGGCAAATACAGAGATTGCTGTTTACGAAGACATCGCATTTTGGCCACGAACTTGCTCGGGGTTGTTGTATATTGACCTCCGACCCGGCCAAACATGCCATTCCAAAGACGGCGGAAGTTGCATTTTCCATTGGCGTGGGCGAGCTTGGTTAAAATCCCACGGTACAGTCATAAACTGATGCACCGGAAGAGGGTGACCTGTGAACTGTATGACAGTTATTTCCGCTCGATGATGATCAAAACATGCCATTCTAAAGACGGCAGAAATTACATATTCCGTTGGGCATTTATGGGAAGAGATTGAGTGGGCGTTGAACTATTATATAACTCAGTGCACAGGAAATTCAATCAGTTTATGGATCAAGAGATTTGGAGAAATGATGCTGTAGAGAAAACAGCACCCAGCAGAGAGCTGGGCCCCCGGGCCTCCGGTTGAGCAACCCTGGAGAACGAGAAAGAAACACTGCTATGTCCGGGGGTGCTGGGGAGGTCAATATGTTGCAGTTCTGTTCGGTTTCCAACTCCATCTCACACACAACCCTTGCAAATAAAGTGAGAGATATATTTTTCTAGAGAACTGTCGCTCGTCTTTATTATTGTGTCGTCGTTATGATTTCGCATGCATATGTAGATGTATATGTATTATGTGTTTGTATAGTTGGTCATGGCTATACAACAAGGGTTGTTGTTTGTTGATTTTGTAATATTGGGACTTAAACATATTCAAAATAAAGATGAATCGTTTACTCTGGCTGTAAGACCGGAGAAAAATAGTCCAAGGGTAATGCTATTACACCGTTGCGAAGTTTTATCTTCGTATGTGAAGGTCATGATGAAGCGTTTGGTAACCATCCGTTGGAATGCACGTCACGAAGCTATTCGTGCAGTGAAAACCGGATTACAAGGAGTGATTCAGGCACTCGATTCATTAACCCCAGCTTCAGAAAATCTTCAAGTGAGAGGGAATGCACAAATCATTTTGCTTTCTGTTGAAAACTTCTTCATGTCACATTTGTTTTACTGGGAAGAAATTCTGGGACAAATAAATCTCATCTAAAAGAAACTTCAAGAACCTGGTATTGGTTTGAATGTTTGTATAATCCACATGAATGCAAGCAAAATTTTCCTTTACCGATTTAGACACCAGCCAGTCCCTGTTTCAGTTAATGAAAGTAAAACAAAGTGCGAGGAAATGGAAATTCCAGTTGAAAAGCGGATTAGAAGAAATAGAAAGTTACCTGGGGAAAAGGAAATAGATGTATGTCAAATACCGGTGCAGAACATAAAGAGAAATCTTTACGAATATCATGATCGACTTGTAAATGAACTGGAAGCACTATTTGACTCCATGTCTTATCTCATCTCAGCAACCATGTTCTCGCTTTCACAATATTCAAGTTGAATAGCTTTCTTTTCAACTTGTTCACGGATATAATGGAACTTAATGTCAATATGTTTTGCTCGTCCATGATATTGTGGATTTTTCGCCATGCATATTGTGGATTGGTTATCCTCATATATGAGTGTTGATTTAACTGAGGCTTCATTGAGATCATTTTGAAGACGTTGCATCCATACAGCTTCTTGTGCTGCACTTGCCAATGCCATCTGTCTTCGCTGGATTATCATTGCAAGCAATCCAGGGAGATACTGGAGGCGAATTAAAGCGAAAATTTAAAATTCTCGGTCGCGAATACGGTGCTAACTTCGAGATATCTAGAGTAACTTTGAAATTTCTCCGACTCGGTATTTTTTAGCGGCAGCTTCCAAAGTGGAATGTAACATGACCATGAGACCAAATCATCTGCTATCGAATGGCTAAGATATATTTAAAGAAACAGTGCCAAATATTGTGATTGCTCTACAGCTGTTTTTGACGCTCACAATTTAAGAGACTGCAATTCCCAATTCAATTGGCATCTGCAATCGCGATCAACAAAGCACAAGGACAATCTTTAGAATTGTGTGGCTTATATTTACACACTGATTGCTTCTCGCATGGGTAATCATATGTTGCCTGTTCCAGAGTCGGCAATCCAGACAATCTCTTTATCTACACGGAAACTAGAACTACCAAGAATATTGTGTATCCACAAGTATTGGAAAATTAAACACATTAGAAACATGCATTTTCTTTTTTTTCCCATTTAAACAAACTGAGCCACAGCAACGCATGGCCGGGTACAGCTAGTTTATAATATAATTATTTTAAAGAAACACAGAAAAATGAATACTAAACATGGAAATATCCATTTAACCTTTATTACACTAAATGTAAATATAAATTTTATTAATGCAGATTATAGATTAAATTAACCCAAATGTAATTGCAATATATAGCATTGACCGGCAATGAACTCGGCCGATGTAGTTGACAGATATATCAGATCAAAGATAAAATCAACTAATTGACGAACAGAAAAGCAAAAATGCGTGGGTGTAAGCCGTGTTCATTGGAAATCCAGCAATGCGTGAGTGAAGAGGCATGTCTATGTGGGTCGCGTGAGAGTTTTAAAACTCTATAAGATCTAGAATCTTGACTGAAGTCAGTTCCTGCTGGCTGCTCAAACTCCCTACAACTCCTTTGTGTGTGCGAACTTTCTCTGACAGCTCTCTTGCTCCACACAAGCATCACCATCGAAAAATAAAAATATAAGATTATATTTTTATACATACGCGTTCCTTGTTGTTTGTCCAGGTCCAGCAGTAGTATACTTCATAAGTATTCCATAAGATTTTCATATTTATTTTAAGAATCCTTAAACGAGGAATTTTGGTTATAATGGGGGTAAGCTTGATTGATTTATTTTAACAGAATCTCAACCAGTCTAGAATACATCGACTGCTTCTCTGCAGAAGGATATGACCCCCGCCTAACGAGTGTCCTGATATGACACTAAACAATCCGATAGCGAGGTTCCAGTAATGCTGGAGTTTTGGGGTATGCAGAGTACCCCTTTACTGCCGTTGCTCCCAGGTCCACTCTGGCCCAGAGTGGTAGCACCTAATAGGGTCCTATCTAGGAATTGATAAACTCGGATAGAGGAAAACCAGACACGTGCATTACGTAGAGGGGAGAAAACTTTATTTAGTGTTTCTGGGAGAGAAAAAGGGTAAACAAAAGGAAGATAATAATGGGCGTTATCGGACTTGTATAGTACTCTTTCAACACCCCACATGTTCTCATTTTATTAAATTGTTTATATATATGTTGCGGAGGCCAGATAAATATACCGGTCCCCGCAAACTTTTGAAATATAAGAGATTGACCACGAACTAGGCAAGAATGACAAAACGAGGGTGTTGTTTCGAAAGGCCAAACTTTATTATGGCGAATCGTGAATCGGAAAAGCGAACAGCGAACAGTCGCCGCGGCCGGATGGTGATAATTGGAGGAGCAGGATCTTGTCGCTGGTGCAGGTGTGAATAGCTGTTACAAGACAAGTAGTCGTTGGATAGGTGGTCGCTGGTGTAGGACTGGTATCTGCTGGTGCGGGAAGGTGGTCGCTGGTGCTGGAAGGTGGACGCTGGAGCAGGGCTGGTAGCTGCTGGTGCAGAACTGGTAGCTGCTGGTGCAGGTAGGTGGTCGCTTGTGCAGGAAGGTGGACGCTGGAACAGGGCTGGTAGCTGCTTCTGCCGGGAAGTGGTCGCCGGTGCAGGAGTGGTAGTTGCTGCTTTTAAGCTGAGAGGCTGGCAATATTCCTGCGTCATCTGCGGCTGGAATATGGACGTCGGCTTTTGGGGAAACCTTGAGCAGTCCTCGTGGTCAGCTGCTGCTGATTAGACTTCGGTCGTAGAATGACCAGGGGAGAATCTGATTTCTCCTGCACCCTTGGCTGACATCAAGCCAAACTGATTAGACTCGGTTTGATACTGCTGATTTTATACCTACTGCGCGCGACTACGCTATGTGGTGTCTACGTAGAATGACCTTGCTTATTATTATATAATAATGAAAATCTTCATTCTACTTCGACCATGTGTTTTTTATCACTATCTATTTTGTCCATTAGTTGAGGGCTGTCCTTAGAGAGACAGGCTGAATTTAATATTAAAAAAAAAAAGACGTCCTGTGCGGAAGGATTTGGTTCCTTACGACTCGTTCCTAAATACTATTGGCTGACGACATCAGTGACTCATCACTTCTTGGAAAGGGGTTTGTTTGTTTTGTTTTTGCTTGATTTATGAGTAGTCGGTTGACTACGATATCTATGTGAGAAAGCATCACATTTGTCGGAATGGCGGAAGTCCAAATAAAAGTCCTTTTTCTAGTTTTGCTCGAGTTAGTGGTTTTGTCATAATGTATACACGCATATCGGCTGTAGGACAGTAAATAATGTTTATACTACCGTTGTGTAGGGTGTCGTGGGGATTTAGGAATTAACAATAAAACTCCCAACCGGATGTTGACTCGTTGGCTGCCACATACAAAATGTATAAACGCGTCGCCACGCATAAGGCTCCACGCATCCATCCGGTTAATAATCAGAAAAAAAGAAAAATAATAAAAAGTAAAGTAGCCAATGGGAAGCGGTCACGCCAAAATTAGAAGGATTTTGGAGTGGCGAATTTGGAGCCGGTGGAGAGAGATAAATACTCAGGTTTTCTGTGAACCGGTTCTTGTAAGGCAGTGTCCGTCGAACCAACAACATCATTTTGCTGTCTGGTGTTTTGGGCACCACGCTACGTCTTGGGACGTAGCGTTGGTTAGTCCATTCACCAGGTAAATAAAGGAAAGTATGGAAGAAATGTTTTCGTCTCTTATCTGTTTCTATCTTTTCTTTTTGTATATTTCTTTTGGGACTTTCTTTGGACCGGGCATTGCACCGGCCAGTCAACGTGGGGTAAAATAATATAACCAAAATATGGAGTCGGATATCTTACGGCAACACAGCCTTGCCCTTAGCCCCTGACCTTCAAAAGCCCCTTTAAAATCCCACAGTGTCTCTGATAAAGTGATATTCTATGTCGATATGTTTACACCTTTGTCAGTGTATAGGTCCCCGTGAAAGTGCTATCGTGTTGTATCGTGGTAAGGAAGGGATACACAGTGAAATAGAGTTAATCATTTATTAACTGAAGTGGTACAGTCCAACAAATATCATAAGTCTTGCGCTGCGGCTGTTACGTCCGAAGTTGGTCTTACTACTGACTGAGATCTTTCTGTATCGACGCGCTTAAGAAATACGACGTCTTTTATACCGCCGAGATACCAAAAGTCACGTGGTACTATTGTGATTTTGATCCAATATTTCTAGAATGTTCTTATTCTGTGTTTTAAGCTGATTGGTTGAAAAATATAAAAATGAGACTTTAATGTTAATGCGATTTTGATCCGAAATTTCTAGAATGTTTTTATTCTGTGTTTTAAGCTGATTGGTTGAAAAATATAAAAATGAGACTTTAATGTTAATGCGATTTTGATCCGAAATTTCTAGAATGTTTTTATTCTGTGTTTTAAGCTGATTGGTTGAAAAATATAAAAATGAGACTTTAATGTTAATGCGATTTTGATCCGAAATTTCTAGAATGTTCTTATGTATGTTTTTTGGGTTGATTATTTTAAGGCTAAAAAATGTGTATTCTATCATAGATCTTTCCCAAATTTACTTGTCCGGAGTCCTGAGTTCAACTAACTTTTCTCTTGAGGAAAGGGGAATATCTAAGCTAGAAACAGGAAGTGACAAGGGGTCATAAATCAAATTTTTTCCAGACAATTTGTCTAGCATTAAGGAAGTTCTTTGGACTTACTGGTGCTATTTTTGTTATATTTATTATCAATGCTGTTAAAAATTATTGGCTTGTTTACTTTGAGAACAAGTGAAAGCAAGTCTCTTTGTTCAAACTTTATTATTATTATTAATAATATTATTATTATTCAATGTATATCTATATTCATTTAAAAAATGTTTTGAATTTAGGGTCCCATAGCTTCAAGCGGTTATTAAAGCATCAGTTTCGGACTACGGTTAGAGTGTTCGCCAATGGCCCGGGAGTCATACCAAAGACTCAAAAAATGGTACTTGATGCCTCCTTGGTTAACACTCAGCATTATAAGGTACGGATCAAGGGTAAAGTGGAACAATCCAGGGAAAGGAGTAGCGCCCTCCCCTACACCTTGGTGTAGTAAGCTATCGAAAAGGGAGCCTTCGGGTCACCCTCAACTATGGTCGCCAACTTTACTTACTTTACAGACGTTATAACCGTATAGGTACACATAGTTTTTTGGTAGACAATTTTCTACGATCATGCACATCTCTATTTCGAATTATGTTGCTTATTTCTTTCTGCTGTTTCATTCTGATAGGGCCAGTATGGCGCTGAGGTCTCATGCTTTATGTCAGTTCTGCGGAGTAATGATAAAAAATCGTTTGACTTGGACTTAAAGCCATTATCCGATCACAGTGTTTTTATTTTGCCGCAATAAGATTTTCGTTTCGTAAGTTGTTGTGGTCATTGTTGTTGGTATCTGACGCCTTTGTTCTTCTTCTTACCACACTAACTTGTCGACTTTTTTGTCTGTGGAAGGCTGATAGAGCATTTAAGGAAGGAATTTTAGTGTCTAACGACTATTCTGTGGGCGTAAATTTTTTTTCTCCCCTAAAACCACTAGAAATAGTCACGTTTCCCAGACAAGGCGCAAAAATATATTTGAGTCATTTTCGGTGGGTTTATGAGTCCAAAGTCTAAGACTATGTTCGGTAGATGTTTTCAGTGAGGTGTGTTTTTCGGTGGTAAAAGTTTGCTTTTTGTCATTTGTCATTAGGTGTTTTCAGTAAGGTCTTTTTAGCAGAGGCGGCTTGCTTGCAGCAGACACACCTTGCCACGAAACCCGAGACTTGGCGAACAAGCGCGCTACTTTGCCAGCAGCCGAAAGAAACAAGTTCCCTCAATAATAGTGGCAATAGCTGAATGAGAACGGATTTCTCTTTGGTGCCAGGAAGTTTATTTTTCAGGCATGCGCGGATTCCGCTCTTAGTCAGAGGCTTTTGGAAACTGCTACATTTTTTAGTTTAATTTGTTTTATTTTTTATTTTCTGCAAAGATGCAGTTGGTGTATTCTACAGCCCTTGTCGACTTGGCCCAAATGATTTAGTGTCATACCCAGAACACACATTGGTGTGTTGGGGGGGGGGGTCTTACCCCCTCTGTAGAGATGCAATCGGTGTATTCTACAGCTCCACCTGACTGGGCTTTGTAGTAAACTTAGACGTTATATTTCTTCTTTGTTCAACTTGTTTTGTTTTTTCTGGGTGGTAATTAAATTTTCTCTGCTCTTAAACCTTTTATTATTTTGCATTCATCGAGACCAGAGATTCTCAAGGTGATTCATCCTTTAGAGTGAATAAAATTTTGGCAGGGTAAATAAAAGCATAGGAAGCAACAGCGCGTGAATTCACAGTTATCATTTAAAAGTCCCTTCATAATAAGAAAACAAAAATCGCTGTATCATACAGATTAGTTGCCAGATATTGAACATCGAGCAGAATGCTTGATTGGGCGTGACGACCACGACTGATGAGATATTCACAATCTACAGGTCCTTAAAAGGAACTAACAATGTTGAAGTGGAAAGTGCAAATTTAGACATCTTTCTAAAAAAAAAAAGGTGTCCGTGGTGCAATGGTTACGTCGCAGGATATGGACACGGCGACACGAGTTCAAATCCTGGACCTGACTGATTGCATTTCACATAGCACTAATACCCTTGGGAAAGGTATGAATCCAATTATTCTCCCTCCAGCTATGGGTAAATAGTAGGGCAGACTAGGTTCTTCAGCTTTGGTGAGGCAACTAGTCTAGGAGAAGGAAAACTCTGAATTCAAACCTGTTAAACTCCACTTAAAAATTGACCTTGTGTCATATCCTGCCCTAGCGGAGGGGTTGGGTAAATATGATCTTTCTTAAAAAAAAGAACTTATTGAAATGACTTTCGATCTTGAAGCAAAGTTTATATACACATTTATAACGTGAGGGGTTGGACGGGTTACCTTCACCTTATAAATAAAGGAAAATTAATGAATCGGAACGAGATATCGAAAGGTTTTCAAGAAGGTTTAATGGCAGCCAGAATAAAAGGGTACCTTTATGCTGCAAATCTCATAGGAAGGAAGAAAATAGTTATCGAGTTGAGAAAGAATCACAGCAGCTAAATGTCGGAGCGAAATATGCATCGATATAGACATGGCAAGTATTGAGTTGCTGATTTTAGAACAGGAGTGAATGTTCAGCCGTAGATGCGTGGTTCTGGTTACGGTGGGAGAGAAGTAATCGCTGCCTCTTTAAAGGTTGTTCAGGAATGAAGTTGCTGAATTGTCAGAGACGGAACTATTTCGTCTAATTCGTATTCAACGGTGGAACCCTGGGTCTAGAAGTGAGACCCAAAGGTCAATGAATTAGACGGTAGATCAGGAATTGAATATTCAGCCATGATGCGTGGTCCTATTTGCTGTAGGAGAGAAGTATGAAGGTCTCCAGAAAAGGTTGTTCAGGAATGAAGTTGCTGAATTGTCAGAGACGGAACTATTTCGTCTAATTCGTATTCAACGGTGGAACCCTGGGTCTAGAAGTGAGACCCAAAGGTCAATGAATTAGACGGTAGATCAGGAATTGAATATTCAGCCATGATGCGTGGTCCTATTTGCTGTAGGAGAGAAGTATGAAGGTCTCCAGAAAAGGTTGTTCAGGAATGAAGTTGCTGAATTGTCAGAGACGGAACTATTTCGTCAAATTCGTATTCAACGGTGGAACCCTGGGTCTAGAAGTGAGACCCAAAGGTCAATGAATTAGACGGTAGATCAGGAATTGAATATTCAGCCATGATGCGTGGTCCTATTTGCTGTAGGAGAGAAGTATGAAGGTCTCCAGAAAAGGTTGTTCGGGAATGAAGTTGCTGAATTGTCAGAGACGGAACTATTTCGTCTAATTCGTATTCAACGGTGGAACCCTGGGTCTAGAAGTGAGACCCAAAGGTCAATGAATTAGACGGTAGATCAGGAATTGAATATTCAGCCATGATGCGTGGTCCTATTTGCTGTAGGAGAGAAGTATGAAGGTCTCCAGAAAAGGTTGTTCAGGAATGAAGTTGCTGAATTGTCAGAGACGGAACTATTTCGTCTAATTCGTATTCAACGGTGGAACCCTGGGTCTAGAAGTGAGACCCAAAGGTCAATGAATTAGACGGTAGATCAGGAATTGAATATTCAGCCATGATGCGTGGTCCTATTTGCTGTAGGAGAGAAGTATGAAGGTCTCCAGAAAAGGTTGTTCGGGAATGAAGTAGCTGAATTGTCAGAGGCGGAATTATTTCGTCTAATTCATTTTCAGCTGGGAAGCCCCTGGGTCTAAAAGTGTAGACCCAAGGGTCCATGAATCAGATAGCTCTCCTCATGGTGGTGAGTTGCTGCTGGTAAAGGAGCGGACAGAATACTGAAGGATATTGAAGAAAGGGTAGTTTGGCGGGCTTTCACCGAATTCGATATGCCCGGGAAAGTCATACGGGCCAAATGGGATTCGTCATCCTCATTGGTAAAAATATATGACGAGACTAACGGTCAAAATAATTTACGTGCCAAACATACGAAGTTCTTCCTGCTACACATTTAAAGGATGACCGAAAAAACTGTAGCAAAATATCATAAGCTTTGCGCAACCGTTGAGTCCATTTTATTATCTTTTCCAAGTTCGTATTTGATGGAATCTCGGTTTAGCCGTATGCATTATTTACTAAGCAAACAGAGAAGTATTTTTAACATAGAACGTGGAGATTTGCGACTCAAATTCACAAATCAGCAACATAATATTCTTGATCTCCCCAGTGCCCTTCAAACACTGGTAAATTAGTTACGTTTTGTAATTAAATATTCTATTAATTTATTTAGGTTTAAATGGAAATCAAATTTAGTTTCAAGGGGTGCACATCAAGTAAAATGTTTGAGAAACCCTCATCTAGACAGTTGTTTCAAATTGATTTTTCTATGCTCATTTAACATAACTTTTTTTCCCCTTTCCAGTTCAATTTAATAACGTTTCTTTTTTGTTGTGCTTGGACACACACACAAAAATTATGAGACTATAAAATGCCCATGGTGTAATGGTTATCGTCGTAGGAAATGGACATGGCGACACGAGTTCAAATCCTGGACGAGACTGATTGCATTTCACATAGCACTAATACCCTTGGGAAAGGTATGCGTCCAATTATTCTCCCTCCAGGAATGGGTAAATAGTAGGGTTGACTAGACTCTTCAGCTTTGGTGAGGCAACTAGTCTAGGAGAAGGAAAACTCCGAATTCAAACCTGTTAAACTCTGCTTAAAAATTGACCTTGTGTCACATCCTGCCTGAGCGGGGTGGGTGGGTAAATAGGATAAAATGGAATAAAACAACTTTTAAGATTTGTAGTGGGTGCATGTAGTGAGTGAGAGTGAGTTCTCGTCCGTATTTTACGGGTATTACGTCACGATTAGTTCCCCTACAAATACAACCCATTTTTTTACAAGCACGTAAAACAAATGAATATGACAACAACGAACATAAAGAAACTGTAGAGAAGAGGAGAATCTCGTATTTTGGTTTGGCGCTCAATTTATTTCGACACTTAATTTTAACCAATCAGGATGACTAATCCTATTCAGCCCGGACCTTCATTTCCGCCCACCAAAGCTTGTAAGCCGCCAAACCCAGTCTCTTTGGCTTGGGAACGCAGACCAGAACAGACGTTCCTCTAGCCGTTCCTACTTAGCGATGCTTTTTAGCTAGACAAGCCGCCCAGTGTAGATATCTCACTGTGACTCTAACATAGCAGCAGCAACAACATGGACACACGAGGGAATCCATCTAATTTATAGATTCCTTACGAGGAATCCCAGTTGAATATAAATTAGATGCAAACAACATGCCTCGCACAGGCCCAACTTTGTGTCACCCCAAAATTGGCTATGTCGATCCGAGCGTAACTCCGCTCTCGACACACAAGCTCCCAATTCACTGCTGGTCCACATTAATGGAGATAACGCCTTCTCTCCCCCAAATACCAGACACACAAAACTACACGGTGACTCTAAACACAATCCCTCACACGTCCAGCAACACACGCTGCCATCTCAACATCTCGCTAAGCCATTCCGTCTCCATACTAACAAGCCGAAACTCCACGAGTCTTGCAGCACCAAAAGCAAACCATATTCCATGCTGCAATAAAAACCTATTCATAAAAACACCTTTCGACCTTCGCCATCTTAATTCATCTTCAACCACCTTTTATTACCTTAAACCTTAGCGAGGGGACTAACAACACTAAGCGAGGAAACGACACAACGTAAACACACATACGTTACAACCATTTCTCGCTTACCAACAACAAAAACTCCGGCTACAAAATGGTTCCCCCTCGCTAAACAAATAACCATTACCTAACAACTCTCAGCGAGGAAACAACACAACGTAAACACACATACGTTACACCATCTTCCTCGCTGAACCAAACAAACTTTCCCTCGTTACTAACAAATCAACATTTCCAGCTAAACTCATCCAGGACAAAAACCTCCTACACAAATCCTCGCTAAAATGGTGACCTCGTAAACGAACAACAACCTTCTGATACCAAATACAGCCTTTACGAAACACAGCCTTACGAACATGCATCATTCCGCTCCGAAAGAAAAAAAAAACAGCGACACATTGAAAAATTTTCAAATGTTCCCGCCGACCTAACTTCAAGGAGAAAGCAAGATGGACGAAAATATCAAACAATGTGGAATTTTTTCAGCAAAACCTTATCTATCAACACTTTCCAACTAGCAAAATAGATAACTTTTTAACTTTCACTCACCCTACTCCTATTTTGGTTTCTTCAGCAACATGGTTTATCACTCCCACTACCTCAGTAAACCACCAATGACTGCTAGGAATTTCAGATGACCCAAACTCACACTACTCCTCTGAATTATACTGCTACTTCTGTAGGCCGCCTTCTCGGCTCATTAATTTTTTTTCCCAAAGTGACATTTTGTTTTTTAAAAAAAACGTAACACGAGGTACACAAAAAAAGAACTAAACAGGACACTTTGCCTTTTTTTTATTAATTTGCTTTTGCTCGTTTTTTTTATATATGTATGTATTTTTCATTGTTTGTATTTTGCTCTTTTGTGTTGTGAGATTCGTGGCTCTTTTCTTTTATTTCTCTTCTCTTACAATTTTGTGTATCGAATATCAGGTACACCATACCTGAAATTCTGGGGCCAACCTATGTAGAGAAGAGGAAAATGTCGTATTTTGGTTTGGCGCTCAATTTATTTCGACACTTAATTTCAACCAATCAGGATGACTAATCCTATTCAGCCCAGACCTTCATTTCCGCCCACCAAAGCTTGTAAGCCGCCAAACCCAGTCTCTTTGGCTTGGGAACGCAGACCAGAACAGACGTTCCTCTGGCCGTTCCTACTTAGTGATGCTTTTTAGCTAGACAAGCCGCCCAGTGTAGATATCTCACTGTGACTCTAACATAGCAGCAGCAACAACATGGACACACGAGGGAATCCATCTAATTTATGGATTCCTTACGAGGAATCCCAGTTGAATATAAATTGGATGCATTCAACATGCCTTCCACAGGCCCAACTTCATATCACCCCAAAATTGGCTATGTCGATCTGAGCGTAAGCCCGCTCTCGACACACAAGCTCTCATTTCACCGCTGGTCCACATTAATGGAGATAACGCATACTCTTCCCCAAATACCAGACACACAAAACTACACGGTGACTCTAAACACAATCCCTCACACGTCCAGCAACACACGCTGCCATCTCAACATCTCGCTACGCCATTTCGTCTCCATACTAACAAGCCTAAACTCCACGAGTCTTGCAGCACCAAAAGTAAACCAAATATTTCATGCTGAAAATAAAAAAAAACTTTCTTTGTTGTGTTGTTAAAGAAAAGTTTCGTCATTCATTTGTGTTGCCTAAAAAATATAGTGTTAGAGAAATTAACAATTTCTCGAACCGCTATAAAACAAACAATTTAGTATTCATAACAAAACAGGAGTGAAAATAAATGAGAAATATAATGAGTGAGTGGTCAGTTAAATGAAAATAAGATTGTTCACACGTGTGTGTGTGTGTGTTTAAATGTTGATAAAGTCTATTAAGTGAATGGTTCCATGGTCGGCCGAAGTAAGTTGGATAAAAATAATTGTCTTTACTTACATATTTGGGTATGTGTGTGTGCATATGAATGATGGACCGTGAGAGTGGGTCTTTGCTTTCATTAAGTCTGCACTGTGTTTTTTCTTAAGATTTTGGCAACAGCGTGTCGCAGTGATGAAAGAAAGTTCGCAAGTCTTCCCCTTTGAATCTTAATTGCGGCTCTGCTGCTGGTTTTATGACCTCTAGTGAAAAATCTTTTTGGGTAGTAGACGGAATGACTTTTTGGCCGTGGAAGAAATGAATTGAATGACCTGGTTGATTAAATTCTTCGTTATTCATACTTTAGTAGTGGATCAAAAAATAGTTTTATAGCAGGTCCTAAAATTTAAGCGTGTAGACATTTCTTGACCAATCAGATTCGTATTTTTACTTATTTATTTTAGAGCCTAAATATTTTCTGTTAATTAGTTTCAGATCCTGTTTTTCTAGAATGTTCTTATTCTATATTTTTAGCTGATTGGTTGAAAAATATAAAAATGTAACTTCAATGCTAATGCGGTTTTGATCCAAAATTTCTAGAATGTTCTTATGTATGTTTTTGTTGATTATTTTAAGGATAAAAAAATGTGTATTTTATAGATTATCTTTCTGAATTTTGGAGATGAGGCTTGAATTATTTCTATACTCAGATAAACAAGGGACACTTGGGGAAGGCCGGAGGATACAATGGTCGAAACATTATGTATCAACAAACAACAATAAATATGAGGACAAATCCGAAAAATCACAACCAAAATAATACACATCAAGCCTCATCTCAAAAATTCAGACAGATAATCTATACTCAGATAAACAAGAGACAGTTGAGGAAGGTCGGAGGATACAGCGACCGAAACGTTATGTTTTAACTTATCACAATAAAGATGAGGACAAAAGTCAGAAAAAATTACAGCCAAAATAACTTTCAAGATATCAAAAAAAAAAAAAATATAAACAATCTGTAGCATATCCACGTCCAAAAATATACGACCAAGATACGAACACGCGAAATAGACATATTCATACGGATACGGAAAACGTTCACAAATGTTCATAAACATATAGGAATCCGAAAAACACGAAACACTTACGACTCTCTTTTGTGGTTCAGGTACGAAACTTTTTATTACCTTTTTGAGTTTAAGGTTTTTCGACATGAGGAGAGAGAGACACAATTTCTTACTATGCTGACTTTTCCATCTGACCCCACCACGTGCGGCACCCCGCCGCAAACTACTGGTCTGGCCTCGGCGAGCTCCGAAAATCAACTTCCTTCCTCTAGCGTCGAATCTCAACTCACTGTTTTTTTCAAATTCCAAAATCCTCGGCCCATCGCTTCCGGGCATGACGCCAGTCACGTCCCCGATCCTATTTCCTATCTAGGGTTTTTATTGTCACATCTGTGATTGTCACATCCGCCCTGCACGAATACCTGCACTCAATGTGTGCACCTAACTAACCCATGCACTAAGCCGAAAGGTTCTCAGCCTAACTAAACCGAAAGGTAAGATATACAAAACGAAAAATGATAATATAAAAAAAAATCCATCCTCAATTATATAACAAATCCATTTAAAGGTGGAAAACGTTTCGCCATGATATTATTCCAACTGATTAGGATGTCTATTAAGTATTTTTTATACTAAAAATCAAACTGGGGAGATGTTTTTTATTTGACGGGGAATTTCTATTCCTTTGTGTCTGATATTACAGAAATACTAAATATTGTAAAAGCTTTGCGTGAATCTTAAAATTAATTGACAATCACTTTTAAAATTCATGACAAAGCTTTCGGTTTTTTTGCTTCTTCGACTTGACCTTTATTTTTTACTGTTTGATAAATTTTTCGTTTAATCCAACACAGTTTTAGGATATAACGGTTTTACTAAGAAATAAACAAATAAAGAATTTTAAAACCTCTACACCATTTATACATCAAAATTTAAAGTAAAAATAAAAAAATTTTTCAAACAATTTTTTCCACAACCAATACGTTTTTCAGTATAAAGTAAGTAAATTTGGCAACCATAGTCGAGGGTGACCCGAAGGCTTCATTTTCAATAGTTTTAACACCGAAGTGTAGTGGAGGGCGCTACCCTTTTTTTTCTGAATTGCTCCATTTTACCCTTGATCCATACTTTATAATACTGAGTGTTAAGCAAGGCGGCATCAAGTACCATTTTTGAGTCTTTGGCATGACTTGACCTGGGATCGAACGCCGGTCACTCGGAGAACACACTACCAACGAGTACAATGGGTCGGTATATTAGTAAAATAGCTAAAGTCTTAAAAAAAAAAACCCACCAAAAAAAAAACAAACAATGCAGTTCTTACTTCAATTTTGTTGTAGGATGCAGTGAAATTTTCCAATATCAACCGTTAAAGTTAAAAAAAAAAAAATCAGTGATTTTTTTTCTGCCGAAAAATTTCTAATGGAAAATTTTGCTTTGTTTCTATTATCTACTTATCTTTTTAAAATTAAACAACACTTTAAACAAAACTTTAAAATTAAACAACACTTTTGCTCTAGTTTGTTTGTAAAATGTATCGGGCAGGATATGACACAAAGTCGATTTTTAAGCGGAGTTTAACAGGTTTGAATTCAGAGTTTTCCTTCTCCATTATACCAGATTGCGCAAAAGTCATTTTAATGTTCAAACTGAACAGCTTTTGACTAAAAAAAAAAAAAAAAAAAGCCAAGGACATCTTTCTTTTCATTATATCTATTTTGATTCTTTGAAATTACTTTGAACTAATTGTGAAAAACAATATCCCTGAAACGAAATCGATTATAAATTTTAAAAAAATTTCAAAATGAATTTAATCTTAAAAATTGCGACTTTCGTCACACACACACACACACACACGTGACATTTTGCTTGCGAACAAGAAAAGCTTAATAAAAAACACAACTCCATAGCCTTGTCTGTCATTATAAAAAAAAATATTCTGTTTCTTTGTTTGTTTAAATGCGCTACCCTTTATAAGATAAAACAGGTTTTAAAATTTTATTTTTTTTCTCCCAATTTGTCAGAAAATTTCTAACAACTAAATATTAGTCAAAGTTAAATGAAATAGACTTGTCAGATAAATAAAAAAACTTACCTTTTTTTCAAAAAATTGTCCTTTGAAAATGTCGGCTAAATAAGAAATTTCGATAATCCACCTAATTTTTGTTAGCTGACATCCATAATAGATAACACCGGCCAACACACTTTTTGTAGACTAAGATTTGAGAGTTGTTTTTAATTAATTTTGGGGGTCGCTTTTTTCGAAAACGGTACCTGTTTTGACTTCGACATCAAGTTTTCACTTCATAGCATACACCTAATTTTTTTGACTTCGACATCAAGTTTTCACTTCATAGCATACATCTAATTTTTTTGACTTCGACATCAAGTTTTCACTTCATAGCATACATCTAATTTTTTTGACTTCGACATCAAGTTTTCACTTCATAGCATGCACCTAATTTTTTTGACTTCGACATCAAGTTTTCACTTCATAGCATACATCTAATTTTTTTGACTTCGACATCAAGTTTTCACTTCATAGCATACACCTAATTTTTTTGACTTCGACATCAAGTTTTCACTTCATAGCATACACCTAATTTTTTTGACTTCGACATCAAGTTTTCACTTCATAGCATACACCTAATTTTTTTGACTTCGACATCAAGTTTTCACTTCATAGCATACACCTAATTTTTTTGACTTCGACATCAAGTTTTCACTTCATAGCATACACCTAATTTTTTTGACTTCGACATCAAGTTTTCACTTCATAGCATACACCTAATTTTTTTGACTTCGACATCAAGTTTTCACTTCATAGCATACACCTAATTTTTTTGACTTCGACATCAAGTTTTCACTTCATAGCATACACCTAATTTGAATGTAACACAAGTATGCTCTCTTAAAAAATCTCAAACATTTTCTTTGAGTTGACATCATTCTGCTGTTTTGAATAATTTTCGGATAGGGCTTCTCAAACTTTTTATATATGATGCATTTCTTGTAATAAAATTTGATTTTTTATTCATACCATAATAAATTGTGCAAAGGGGTAAGAACGTCCTGATATGACATTAAACTGAATTTGATGATGAGACTCCAGTCTCGAATCTTTGGGAAATGTGAAGTACCACTTCATTGCAATTACTCTGAAGTCGACTCTGAACCGGAGTGGTAGTACCTGTCAGGGTCCCATCTATGAGTCAAAAAGAAATATGTAATCAATTTCTATACTAGAAACCATTTAACCGCGTGCAAGCAAATAAGTGATGTTAAATTGAATTATTGGTGTTAAAAAGCAATACCTGAAACGATTTAACTCGGTACAGACAAATAAACACTGACTCGTTTAAAAATGTGGCAAACTATTCACTTACAAATCATAATCATAATATACGAGGTGCCTTCAATAAGTTTCCAGACTTTTTTTCATATGGGCACTTTTATTGATAGTACACACATAAAACTCTAGTCTCCTTCGAAGTACTCTCCTCCGGCTGCAATGTACTTGTTGTAACGTTCCAACAACTTCTTCAAGGCCCCATGGAAGTCCTCTTGTGTGAGCGTGTTAATGACCTTCGTCACAGCCTCTTTCATCTCCTCAATTGTCTCATAACGACAGCCTCTGAGCTTAAGGAATAACCAAAAGTCATAGGGAGCAAGGTCTGGACTATAGGGAGGCTGAGGAACTGTCTTGATGCCCATCTTGGTCAAATAGTCTGTGACAAGGATGGAGTTGTAGACTGGTGCATTGTCCTGCTGGAAATGCCACTGACCCGATTTGAAGAGTGCTGGCCTCTTCCGATGGAATCTCTTCCTGAACTCCCTTAAAACCTCAACATAATAACCCTAACCCTAACCCTTTGGCCAATCAGATCTGGTCTATTGACTTCCTTACTCCTCCCACACCTCTCATCATCCCTCATAGACTCCCTGCCGACCTTGAATCTCTTATGCCACTCCAAAACTGATGCTCGATTCATGCAAGATGGTCGAAAAGCAATCTGAAACACTCCATACATTTCTGTGGCATTTTTTCCAATTTTAAAACAGAATTTTATTACATATCGTTCTTCTAAAGAGTCAGATTGCATTTTTGAAATTCACCAGCTGTGACAATCAGGCTTTAGTAGGGTGTATTCGAATTCCTGCTGTAGCTGTTCATTTGAATCTGAAATCATAAAAATTGATCAGTCATCTTATAAGATGTATAGCAATAACATACTGAATTTTCATGAGTCTATAACAATTTTAAATGCCCATACGAAAAAAGTCTGGAAACTTATTGAATTCACCTCGTATATATATATATATATATATATATATATATATATATATATGTGTGTGTGTGTGTGTGTGTGTGTGTGTGTGTGTGTGTGTGTGTGTGTGTGTGTGTGAACAAGATCTGGCATTAAATAAACCACAATGGTTGACATACCATAAATTACAACCAAAACAAACGAAATAAATTAATTGAATATCAAATGACAAAACAACACACTGATTACAGCGATAAGAGATTTTTACAAAATGCAGAAAAGTTTTAACGAATGAAATATTGAATCCTATGACAATAACTACACCAAGAAAAATCTGGCAAAACTGAAATTGACTTGATAAATGAAGATCCAAGTTTCTTCAGAAAAGAATTGAATTTTTCGTTACTAATTATTAAATCTAATCTTATTCATTAAAAATCTGTTACTATGAATTAGAATTAAAATTTCAGACATTATATTTGGCATCTCCAATCCGCTTGGGAAAACGTAGCCGAAGAGGTAATTGTGTTCTCAGCAAGAGTACGGATGTAACTACATGACACATCAGGTTAACTGGCCGCGCATTTGCCATGACAATTTGGCATCGTTTGTGTGCGATGTGGACCAGTAACTCAATGGTAGGGTTTGGGTAGGTATTCTGTGGTCGCTGGTTCGATTTCATAGTATACACTGCTGATGAGACCTCATAAGGTCGAAACAGCTGTCCAGTGGTTCCGTATGTCACGCACAGTTTTTACTGGATTTTCTGGTCATGATAATTCAATTTATAATATATAACTCCTCAACCTAAAAAAAAAAATGTATTGTATTTTGATTTGATTTTTTCATTACTTTTTTTTTTCCTTTTTAAAATCTTTTTTTTTTTTTCTTATCATCAAATGATATTTTATTCTAAAGACATCTCATAACCTATTATGAAAAGGAATAATTAGAATTCAGTATTTTTATCAATAATTTGTTTAAAATATAATTGTTTTTAAATGTTTTCTTTCGTAAAAATATGATTATATGAGTTAATAGTAAGACTGAAAAATCGTTTTTTTTAATAACCTTTAAATTTTAAACAGTTTGTTTGAGAATTACTCGTCACTAGTGATCATCGCACCTAATCTGACAAATCAAATATAATCCAGCGAGTTTTTATCCAGTTATTTATAAATGAAAATTATTAAATTCAACTTTTATGGGCCCGTATGCTGTTACCCACCTCCTAACAAAATTTTATTCGCCCTCAGTAGCCTGTGGAGACCATTTTGAAAAACCCTCATTTAAATGAAAATGCGTGCTTTAGCTGAGAAACTTATAAAGTGATTAGATCTAAATTGGAAGAGAAGCAGTAAACTATATATGGAAACAAACGTTTAATTTTTGAATTATTTTTTTAATTTGAAGGATGGATTTGATGGGTAATGCGGAGATCACAGATATGAGGTTGCAGATTTGTGACACCGAAAAGGTTTAATGACGTCAGAACCAGAGAGTTGGTTCATTTAAATGGCCGGTAATGTTTCGAACGGGTCAGACATTTTGCTAGATGTACGATATCTGGCAAAAGTCTACATGACCAAGCGATTTTTGTTCAGTCATTAAGGGATTCATAAATGAAAACTTATGAAAGTTAATTCGCCCCCTGTGGACCCCGATGATTTTATTCACCCTGCCAAAATTTTATCCACCCTCAGAAGTCTTAATGGACCAATTTGAAAAGCTCTGATTAAGAACATTAATTTGTAAAGTAAAAATAAAAATGTGGGAAGTCTGTAGCAAGTCTATTTTGCTCTTCAACCATTGTTGGTTCAATCCAGATCTTTTCAGCTAAATTAGACGACAACGACGACGACGACGACAATTCTCAGGGATTGTGAAATACAAATGGATCACCTTATTCGGACCGGAGAACCAGATATAGTGTTGATTTAGAGAGAGAGAGAGAGAGAGAGAGAGAGAGAGAGAGAGAGAGAGAGAGAGAGAGAGAGAGTTTGTCATCAAGTTGTTTTTATCGTTCTGACTGACAACATGGTGAAAATAAAGGAAAGCGAAAAGATAGACAAATACTTGGACCTTGCTTGAGAACTAACCCCCCTAAAAAAAACCCCAAAAAACCGTGGAACATGACGGTGACAGCGATACCAATTATAGTCAGTGCGGTTGGAACGGCTCCCAAATGCTTGGAAAGGGGACTGGAAGAGGTGGAAATCAGAGAATGAATCAAGATCACCCGTACTACAGCATACTAAGTAGAGTCCTGGGGACCTGAAGAGACTTGCTCTCACTCATCGTCCAGGAAAAGACCACCAGCAAATGCTGGTGTGAAAAATTCGCAAAGAGTGATGAAATAATAATAATGATAATAATAAAGCAAGAATAGATAAGACGCAACAAAATAGCAAATGTAGGTTATGCGGTGACAGAAACGAAACGATCAATCACCTCATAAGTGAATGCAGTAAATTAGCACAGAAAGAGTATAAGACTAGACACGATCGAGTAGGGAAAGTTAATCCACTCGGAATTGTGCAAAAAAATTGAAATTTAACCATTCGAAAAAGTGGTATATACTCAACCCAGAATCCGTTCTGGAGAATGAGACACACAAACCTCTCTGGAATTTTGAGACACAAACAAGTTATCTAATCTCAGCCAGACGACCAAACTTAGTGATAAACAACAACATCAACAACCACAAAAAGAGAACCTGCCGAATAGTGGACTTTGCTCTACCGGTGAACAACAGAGTAAAAAATATAAGAAAGCGAAAAAAGATATAAGTATATCGACCTTTCCTGAAACATGAAGGTGACTGTGATACCAATTGTATAGTCACCAAAGGGTTGATACGGGAACTGGAGGACTTGGAAATAAGAGGACGGGTAGAGACCATCCAAACTACAGCATTGTTGACATCGGCTAGAATACTCAGAAGAGTCCTGGAGACTTGAGGAAACTTACTGTTACTCAGACTCCAGTGAAAAAGTACCAGCTAACGCTAGTGTGAAAATCTCTCAAAAGCGAATCCCCCAATAAATAAATAAATAAATAATAATAATATTAAACTACCACAAAATGTACAAAATATCAGATGAAGTCATAAACTTTATCGAGAAAACCATGAAAACCTGGAGAGTGGAATAGACAGCAGGAGGAAGAATTTTAGCTGAAGCAAAGATCCAAAGAGGTATTTTACAAGGAGATGCACAATCACCGTTACTATTCATAATTGCCATGATACCACTTAACCACATACTCAGAAAATGCACAGCCGGATACAAACTTAGAAGATCGCAAAAAAAAAAAAAGATCAATTACCTGATGTACATGGATGACATCACACTATTTGCAAAAAAATGAAAAACTCTAATACAACGCTGTTAGAATATACAGTCAGGGCATAGAATCTGGCATAGAAAAACGTGCCATGCTAGTAATGAAAAGTGTCAAACGACATCTGACTGACAGAATGGAACTACCAAATCAAGACAAGATTACAGCCATCAGAAACGATACTGACAATACGAAGACCAACAGAATGACAATAACTGGGGAAGAAAAACAACTCTATGGGCCTTTCTAACGACTAATAAACAACATCTCATACGCGAAAACCTGGGCGTGGCTAAGAAGAGAAAACTTTAAAAGAGAAACAGAATCTCTCCAAATAGCAGCACAAAACAATGCCATAAGAACCAATCATATCAAAGCGAGAATAGGTAAGACGCAACAAAATAGCAAAAGTAGGTCATGTGGTGATAGAGACAAAACCATTATTAATAATAATAATAAAGGAAACAAATTTGAACACCAGCTAATTTATTTTATATTTGGTCAAATAAATTACAATTTATAACAAATAGCCTGGTGCATGTGAGGTGAAAATATAGCAACAAACCAAAGCTTCTAATATCCTACCCTTAGGACTTCTGTTGAGAAAGGAAACATTGCAAGTACAAGACATACGAGGGACATTTGATTTTGAAATAAACTCCATCTTCCCCAAAGATTTCTTATTTAAGAAAAAAGAAGATATTTTTAGATGTTATTTTAAGTTATTAATCAATAATTTTCATTTTTAATATTTTTCTTGCAGAGTTATTCCCCTTAGATCACACTGCATTTGACAAATTTTAATACGGGCACCTAGTGAGATGCGAACCCATAAGCTGTTAAAGGTCTGTACAGTTATCTCCCTTACATTCTTGATTGTCTTTTTCATCTCTTGAGTATCAAAGACCAAGTTCCGTTTATCACAAGGCTTAGTTTCTTATCAGTCAAATTTATAATCAGTGATTTACCGGCATGGTTTCCATTGAAGTATTTCAGTAGGTAGATCAATGACGTTTACATGCAAATTAATATCGCGTTCATTCGTTCTCGTAGCGAGGGTAGTTTTGTTTTACTGACAAATTTAACCCTTAGAATCTTGATCCTCCACGGACATAGGCCTATCACCCAAGGCTCTTGACTTGAAAAATAGCTGAAAATAGAAAATTTAATGTCAGTTAATCGCTTTACAGACTGTTAAATGACAAGAAATGAAGTTCAATTGACAAATTAAAATATATTTAAAAAAATAAATGAAATTATATATAAAATTGTCCGGGTTAAAAGCGCGGTAAAGGTTACATAAAGCTGAATTTTCTTTAGATCTGATTTTTCTTGGGGAACAAGAAAAGTTTCGGTAAACGGGCCCTTTTTTTTTCACGTATTGATATTTATTTTTATCAACATCCGATATTTAAATAATCATTATCATCACATCATCATCATCAAGTCGTGATGACGGCATAGAGTCCCCCCTCTCTCTCCGCCTCTGTTTCTATCGTCCATTGCTCCTGGTAGGTCCTCTAGACAGCATCCAGAGTCCGTACAGATCTGATGTATATAAGTCCTTGCTGGTCGGTCAATGTGTAGGAGTTCATTTGAGAACGTCGCTTATAAGTTCATCATTACTTCTCCAGTAGTGTTTCGCATGTCTTACATGGATGATTTGTGAGATGGGGAGTAAGTGGCTGTACACCTGCTGCTTTGTGGGGTGCTGCTTTCAGGATTTGTTCAAAACAGCACGAAGGATTTTTATGTAGTTCCTATTTAATCGTTTTTCATCGCGAGTTTTGTTAGCGTCTAGATGATGCAAAAAGAGCCTTCTCCATTTTAAGTGACGAGCCTCTAAAATTAGTAGATATTTAAACAATCTCACTTTATTGTTATATTACAAAGTTAAAACTATTCTTGGTAAAAACATATTTAGATGAGTTTAATGCACCATCCACAAGACGTAGAATATTGTAATTCACATGATTCAAAGTGAAGCTAATTTGTTATAAAATTTCGATTAAATAACTGTCATATTAACTTTTCATGAGTCAAAATAAGTTAAAATAAAAGCATTAATTTTATTCATCATTGGTCAATTTTAGATAATCGGAAATTGTCTATATTTACGTCGGCACCTTTTCTTAAAGTTGTAAATTACAAATCTTTTTGCTTAGATTTGGTACAAGGCCGTATGAATAGGGCACCCAATAAAACTCGAACTCACCCGTGAAGGTTTACTAGTCCAGCTTGTAAACCACTACACCACTCGAGGCACCCCGCCTTTTCTATTAGTAGACATGGCAGGTTTTAATGTTCACCATTTTTCTCTTTGGTTCGTTTTAGTTTCTTCATATAAATCTTCGTGGGTTATTTTATGCCAAATTAATCCTTGTAAAAGAACAGTAGTGACACTACTTAACCAATAGCTGAAGGGGAGATAAGGAGGTTCAATACCTTTCCCAAGGGGAGATAAGGAGGTTCAATACCTTTCCCAAGGGTTGTAGTCAAAAGAAGACGTAATATCGCCATAAGAGTTCAAACTTGTTTACTACGATAATTCTGTCCAGCATGCTAATTACTACGCCACATTTTTCTGTGTCCGTTTTCTTGGACGTCAAAGGATACCGACATGTCATAAGTTAATTGCGTATCTACTTTTCTTTATAACTCAAAGAAAATGCTCTTATTTTGTACACCGGGCCATTGGCCTAATGCCGAGAGTGTTCGCTAATGGTCCGGGAGACCGACGTTCAATCCCAGGTCGAGTCAGACCAAAGACTCCAAAATTAGTACTTGATGCCACCTTGCTTAATACTCAGCATTATAAGGAACGGATCAAGGGTAAAAAGGAGCAATCCAGAGAATGGAGTAGCGCCCTTCCCTACACCTCGGTGTAGTAGCTATTGAGAAGGGAGCCTTCGGGACACCCTCGACTAAGGTCACCAACTTTACTTGATTTTTAAAAAGACTTCACAGCTTTGTTAAAAATCATTTTGGAGTCTTTGATTCAATACTCTGAACAGGATGGAAATAAATTTAATGTCCTAATGTAACCGAATATTGTTTTTTTTCAAAAATAATATTTGCTCTGTGAATTTATTTACATGGAGCTCTTTACCAGGAATATTCAAATATTCGAAATTTGAATAATTTATTTGTTCTGATGGAATTGTTCCCTACTCTGGATTTACTGGATTGAAGAATACACACACACACTCACACATATATATATATATATATATATATATATATATATATATATATATATATATGTATATGTAAGGATGGCCTCAAAGTTTATATGATGATGTCATATATGCAGTTGATAACTTTTTTTTACCAAAGAGATTCAAGCACTGTAACACCGAGGGAAGACGTGGGTGGACCGAAAGAGGAACCATGTTGAAAAATAAACCTCTTTTGGTCAAGTTCCATGAGAGTATCTTGGTTAGAGTTTTCGCCAATGGCCCGGCAATGATGTGGGAGACCGGGGTTCAATCCCAGGTCAACTCATACCAAAGACTCAGAAATAGTACTTGATGCCGCCTTGCTTAACACTCAGCATTATAAGGTACGGATCAAGGGTAAAGTGGAGCAATCCACGGAAAGGAGTTGCGCCCTCCCCTACACCTCAATGTAGTAGCTATCGAAAAGAGAGCCTTTGGGTCACCCTCGACTACAGTCGCCAACTTTACTTGGTCAGCCTATGAACTTTTTAACCGACTCTCTCGTATGCTGAAAAATAAACCTCTTTTGGTTACGTTCTATGAGAGTATCTTGGTCAGCCTATGATCTTTTCAACCAACTCTTATATTGTCTTTATTGACTATTGTATATATTTTAACTGTCAGAGTTGCATGCCAAATTCTTTTATATAAACCATGTATGGGGTAATACTAATAGAACTAGATTAGCAGACCATTTTTAGTAAGTTCGATTCTTCAAACCTTGTACTAAACTATGTCAAACGTAGTAAATAACGTCATCTTTGCTAGTTCGTCCACAAATTTCAAATTGATAAGTACTATTGTTACTTCACGAGAAGCAAAATAAAATAAAAACATACTTTTCACATATGACAAATATTTAGATCACTGGAAATTGTCTACGTTTACGTCCGTGGCGGAGTGTCTAATGTGCTGGACTACAATATCATATTTACCCAACCCCTCCGCTCGGGCAGGATATGACACAAGGTCAATTTTTTAAGCGGAGTTTAACAGGTTTAAATTAAGAGTTTTCCTTCTCCGAGACTTGTTGCCTCACCAAGGCTTAAGAAACTAGTCTGCCCTACTATTTACCCATAGCTGGAGGGAGAATAATTGGATTCATACTTTTCCCAAGAGTATTGGGAAATCAATCAGAAATGTAATCAGTCTCGTCCAGGATTTGAACTCGTGTCGCTGTGTCTAATTCCTGCGACGATAACCATTACACCACGGGCACCTCCTAATATAGACGAGCAAGACATGCAGGACACTGCTGGAGAAGTAAGGTGCGAGCTCATATGCATCCATTTCCTACGACGATAACCATTACACCACGGGCACCTCCTGCTGGACTACAATGTTGTAGTTAGCGAGTTCGAACTCTAGTCACGCTATTGGGCTCATCTTCGGATTAGTACTCTTGGGAAAGATATGAAGCCCCTTATATCTTTAGCTATGAGTTAAATACTACCACTACTGTTCTTCTACAAGGATGGCTTTGGCATTAGATAATCGACAAAGGTTGATATGCCATTAAACAAAGAAACAAACCAAAATACATGTTACCAGGGAATCCCACGGCATAGCGGTTAATGTGCTTGACTGCGATATTGGCGCAGCGGATAGAGGCGTTGAGTCTCTACGGTTCCAGGTGAGCATTGTCAGAAGATTGCAGTTTCAATTCCTACCCAAGCCGGCCAGAGGTTTACTTGGTCAAAAACGTGGTGCGATAGACAACAACAATGGAAGGCAGTAATTACTGGGGATACGGTTACAAGACTCAACATTCCTATCCGAGGTCGCGGTTGATCGCCTGAAGAAGGCCAGAGGTGAAATGTGTCCGAAACGTAGTGAAGAAGAAACAACACAAAAACTACCAAGATGAGGACAAAAAGTCTGCAATAAATAAAAAAAATTAATTCTCAGATTAAGAAGCCTCATCTCAAAATGATTCCAATTAAAGACAATTGCGATATTGTAGTAAGCTAGTTCGATCTTTGATCGCGCTGTTACGTTCACTTTTGGAAAGGTATGAACCCCCTTATACCCTCAGCTATAGGTTAACTAGTACCATTAATGTTTTTCTACAAAGATGACTTTAGCTTTAAATGAACCATGAAGGTTGATATGTCATTAAACCAAGCAACCAAACCTTATATGTATTGTCTTTTCTTAACAACTTTATGCATTTTAATTATCATAGTTGCACACTTCTTCATTTGGTATAAATCATGTATATAATATCCTTTGATTAATATATAGTATTGTTGTGTTATAAGACTCTTAGGGCTTCTATATTTAGTTTTCTGTCGTTTTGTAGCTATTACTTCATTTTACATTCACCTATGAACATAATCTGGACACATTGCGAATGTTTTCTCAAGAGACCAAGACCAACACTATAAAGTATCCTCTACTTTTCATTAAGAATGAATAAATGAAAATTTCTCTGTGACATTAAATCGATCTACATCATGTTAAACCGTTAATACATATGATCAACGTGCAATATTCATTATATGTACCAACAAATGGCGTTTATTACAGCCAAGGGATATATGATTTGCATTATCATTTCAAAGCTGGCTTTAATAGATAACCTTACTATGTTACTCCTTTGTAATTCTATTATTTTATTTTCATATATATAAGTAATAGTTTTGTGTATAACTTTTATGAGAAAACCAAAAAGTTATTTTAATTTTATTAAGTTTTAATGAATGGGTGCATTTTACAATCTTAACGTTTATAGTTTTTCACTGTCTTTGAAAAATACGCTGCCTACACAGACGCGTGTGTGAGTCAACGGAGACGAAATTTTAAATGAAAATCTGATTGTTTTGTGACGATTACAACAAAAAGAAACATACATGCACACATTTGGTGGCGGTTTTCATTTTTATATAGCTTCATTCAGGTTCTATTTACGGTTGTATACAAAAGTCTGAGATCGAAATCGCTCAGGATTGTTTTAACCCTCCCCCACCTCCCTCTCTCTGGGGGTATCATGGTTTAAGCGATGGACTGCGGAATCGTAGTAAGCGAGTTCGTACTCCAGTCACGCTATTACGTTCACTTTCAAGCAAATACCCTTGGGAAAGGTATGGACCCCCTTATCCTTCCAGCTATGGGTTAAATAATACCACTACTGTTCTTCTAGGAGAATGGCTTTGGCATTAAATAACTTACAAAGGTTGATATGCCATTAAACAAAGAAACCTAACCTAACCTCTCTCTCTATATATATAATTTAAATTTAAAGTTTTCACACCTGTACGAGCAGGTGGTTTTCATAGAAGTCTGATTGGTATCACCGGCACCTTTATGTTCCACAGCTTTTTCGGCTCACAGCAAAATCCAGGTATTTGTCTAGCTTTTCGCTTTCTTTTAATTTTATATTGTGGTTCAGAGGGACGGCAAAATCCAGCCGCTGACAAATCCATTAATGCTAAGTTTGATCTTCTAGTTTAGATTTGTGGATCCTTTTGTATATCTCAAAATCCTTAAGAATTTTATGCATTTCATTTTCTGCGACGGATTCTGGTTTATGCATATACCATTTGGCTAAACTTACGTCTCTTGCACAATTCCTTGTGGATCACCTTTCCTACACAGTCGTGCCAAGTCTTTTACTCCTTTTGTGTTAGTTTGTTGTATGCACTTATTTTATGATTAACTGTTTCATCTTTGTAACCACATAACTAACAATTCCTTTGTGTATTATCAATTTTTTCTCTGTTGTAAATAGATTTTATAGCAATCATTTTGTGCTTTAATTAAATGTAAATTGGAAACTCAAGAATTTTTAAGCCCAGACGGCTGTGTCTGTAGAATACACCGACTGCATCTCTGCTGAGGGGTAAGAATCCTCCCCAATGAGTGTCCTGATATGACATTAAATCATCTGATGGTGAGGCTCCAGTAATGTTGGAACTTTGGGGAATGTGGAGTACCCTTTTATTGCCATTGCTCCCACGTCCACTCTGGTCCGGAGTGCTAGCACCTGATAAGGTCCTATCTATGGGCCAAATAGAATTGCTTCACAGTTAAACTGTCGGCAAAAATGACTTATTCTAAATTGAATTGTTAGAAATAGAACTGTGTGTAAACAAATGGCTGGTGTTTAATTGAATTGTTAGTGATACATAGCAATACTTGAAACCATTTAAGTGTGTGCTAACGAATGAGTTATATTGAATAGAATAATCGCATTTACCCAACCCCTCCTATAGGATGTGACACAAGGTCAATTTTTGAGCGAAGTTTAACAGGTTGGAATTCAGAGTTTTCCTTCTCCTAGACTAGTTGCCTCACCAAGGCTGAAGAACCTAGTCTGCCCTACTATTTACCCGTAGATGGAGGGAGAATAATTGGATTCATACCTTTCCCAAGGGTATCAGTGCTATGTGAAATGCGATTAGTCTCGGCCAGGATTTGAACTCGTATCACCGTGTCCATTTCCTACCACAGTAGCCATTACACCACGGGCACCTCCCGAATAGAATAATCAGTGTTAGATAGCAATAATTGAGACCTTTTAATTGTGTGTAATCAAATGACTAATGTTTGATTGAATTGTTCGTGTTAAATAGCAATACTTGAAAACATTTAACTGTGAGCAAAAAATAATTAATACTAAATGGAATTATTCGTATTAGATAGAAATACTTGAAACCATTTAACCGTGTGCAAAAAAAAAAAAAATGCGATAAGGTTCGTTTAAAAATGTTATCAACAAAATGTATTTCCAAATCTTATATGGCCTAGTCGGCTGGGGCTGCAAAATACACCGACTGCATCTTTGCAGAGGGAAAAAAACTCCCTCAAGGAGTGTCCTGGATTATGACTCTAAGCAACCTGATGGTGAGGCTCCAGTAATGCTGGAACTTTGCAGAATGCGGAGTACTACTTTATTGCCATCGCTCCCAGGTCCACTCTAGTCCGGAGTGCCAGCACCTGATAGGGTCCTATCTATGGGTAAAATAGAACTGAACTGTTTACTTTATGCTAAAATGAATTGCTAGAAATAGAACTGTTTTTACATTTAACTGTGTGTAAACAAAAAACTATACTTATGCTAAACTGGATTGTTTGAAATAGAACTGTTTAAATGTATAAAAATGGATTTGGCATTAAATAACCTACAATGGTTGATATGCCATAAAACCCAACCCAACCAAATCATATATATTAAAGACATATGAATAAAGAAGATTTGGCATTAAATGACCTACAATGGTTGATATGCCATAAAACCCAACCAAACCAAATTATATATATTAAAGATATATGTATAAAGAGGATTTGGCATTAAATAACCTACAATGGTTGATATGCCATAAAACCCAACCAAACCAAATCATATATATCATATATATATATATGTATAAACAGAATTTGGCATTAAATAACCTACAATGGTTGATATGCCATAAAACCCAACTAAACCAAAGGATCAAGATATTTTAAATAAATTTGTAGGGGTTCCTTCATACTGACTTCTAGGATCAGGATTTTCAGAACATTTAAATTTGAAGCATAATGTTGAATAAAAAGATTACTCAGATTTTTTTAAACATATACGAGAGTCATTCAGCAAATAAAGGGAATTTAGGGAAGAAAACAGCAAAGTTTTTTTTTTCAGAACTGTTTTCTACAAATGTAAACTCTAAATTGTTTGGAATTGGTTCATAGCAAATATATTTGCTTTTAGGTTATTCAAAATGGTGGCAAATCAAACAGACAGCTCTTGGCTTGAACAGAGACCTGTCATCAATTTTTTGGTGACTGAAAAGTGCAAACCATATGAAATTTACAGAAGAATTTTGTCCAAAACATGTTTATGAATGGACTAAACATGGGTTTGTGACAACGAGTCTGAGTCGAAAAGATAGTCCATGGAGTGGGAACCCACTGACTCTCCGGTAAGGAAAAAGTTCCGGGTGCAGCGGTTCCGGGTGCAGTAGTTCCGACGGCTAGCGTAGCATATTAGAACTCCAAGGTGTGTTAGGCGAATTTTCCTGATAAGTATGAGGTATTTACCCGACTTCTCACAAAGTCAGATTTGACATGAGGTCACTTTATTTTGTGTAAAGATGGGGGGGGGCTCGTACAAATCAAGACGCTTAGAAGACCGTCACAAAAAAAAAATCATTGATCCTTATATGGGCATTCATCATTTTGGGACGCCAAGTATTTTTCTCGGGGATTATTTATTTTATTTTATTTATTTTTGTTTAATGGCATATCAACCTTCTAGAGTTATCTAATGCCGAAGCCATATTTTTAGAACAGTAGTGGTTCTATTTAACCCATAACGGAGAGGGATAAGGAGGTTCTTGTCTTCTCGAAGGGTATTGGTCCAAAACTGAACCTAATAGCGCGACTGGAGTTTGAACTCACTTATTTCGACGTTGCAATCCAGCACGTTTGCTACTACGCCACAGGGACTCTCTTCCGATGAATGGGAAATCCACAATGAAAAATAAGACAATACAGGCTAAAGATTCGATAACCGTTCAGTATCAATTTTTTTTCATGTTTGTTGGTGTTGTCGTCCTGTCAAGCAGTCGTCCGTTTGATTCCGTTCTCGCCATATCTTTTTCTTTTTGAGGGGAGAGGAAGAAATGCCAAATACATGGCGTATTCAAATATTTCGGCCAGCGACCCGGCAGAAGGTCGTAAAGATGCGCTATGCATTCGCCCAATTCCTCCGTCATGAGTAGAATGGGACAAAAAGTCTTCGGAGCGGGTTACAGCTGGTTAGAATTTAGAATATTCCTTCTCTTAAACTGGTTGCCTTACCAAAATTAAAGAACCCAGTTTGCCCAACCATTGGCCCATAGCTAAGGAGAGAGAGAGAGAGAGAGAGAGAGAGATGGATTCACGACTTTCCCAAAGGCTTTAGCATTATGTGAAACGCTAACTACCTAGTCCTGGATTTGAACTCAAATTTCCAACGACGATAAAAGTTACACTTAACGCGGCTCCCCCTTCTGCATATATAGAGAAGTATGTATATATGCAGATGAGAGAAGTGCCTTCTCTGACTCTTCCTGTTCATTTGAGTTCAGCCACTTAATCAAATCACCCAACGGCGACTGCTGGAGACGCCAATAGCACAGGACTATTTTTTTTTTTATTTGAGGCTACCTGCACTAGCAAATATCAAAGGCTTGTCATGCCTTTGTCTATCAGAATTCACATGTTTCAAAGTAAATAAGTAGGGAGTAGGGATTTTCTATTTTCAATTCTTCACCTTTGCTCATAGAAAGAGAGAAAAAAAGAAAATGTTGATAGATAAATAAGTAGATTGATTTTTATTTTACTAGGGTCCATAATTATCTTTTATTTTACTTATTTTTCAATTTTATTATATATATATATATATATATATATATATATATATATATATATATATATATATTTATTATATTTTGCTTTATACCTTAAATGTATGACCGCTACATTTCCTTTACG